>JAANIC010006522.1:1605738-1624417 GCA_017607545.1 Acromyrmex charruanus
CGGTATGTACGCATGTGTGAGGATTTAAGAAAAAGGTAATCGACAATAATCTTATCATCTTGTCATCGATCGATATTTGCATTAAGGATCAGATAAAGAGAGATTGTTTTGATATTCATTGTCAATAAAATGAAAATGTTAACATATATACGTTACGTGCACTGTAGATTTTTAACATACTAGTGGCCTGTTCTTGCACTAGAATTCTCTTTCTCGCTTTCGGTAAATATCACGCTTTTCAATATATATCTATTTTTTACTTTAAGTTCCAAAAGTTCTAGTTCAGCAACAGATCTTAGCAATGAATATCAGCGGGTAACCATAATTGCTCGAAAATAGATAAAAAAAAATGTTTGTAAAAATAGAAATTCTATGAATTCCCAATTGATATAAAGGATGATAAATTTATAAATGAAAATGATGCAAATATTTTTGACAACAAATTTACAAATATCTATGTGCTCTTAAATTATTATCATAAATAATTGTTAGACAGGTTAAATGTAGATTAAATATACATATATTTATATAATTATATACTATTTACGGTTCATTATTAAGGACAACTAATATTAATTCTGGGAGAATAGTTTGTTTCTTATGAATATTCTATTAATAGTACTTTTTAATTTTTATTAGTATTTTTATTAAGTATAAACTGATAAATTTTTATGTAGAAGTTAGTTTAAGTTTTTATTTCGCGAAATGTGAAACAAAATTTATTCATCAAATAAAGGAGGATTAAAAAAGTGCCGATTTTTTTTCAAAAAGATATAAGTGCGTGAAAGAAATTTTTTTTTTTTTAGGTTTTGACTTCTTGGATATATGATAAAATTATGAGTATATATCGAAACATTCCCCAAACGTCATGAATTTTTTAATAACTTGTATCCAGAAAGTCAAAATATCAAAAACACACTTTCTTTTATTCACATCTCTTTTTGAGCCCTTTTTTAATATCCTCTAAAAAAAGACTAATTTTTGCACAAAAAGGTGTATAAATAAAAAAAAGTATTTCGATCTTCTTTTGATCTCTTGGATACAATAAGATTACTAAAAAGTTTGTGTTTGAGGAACACTTCAAAAATTAAACAAGAATTGATATTTGAATAAATATACCATGTTCATACTCAATTTTCAAGATATTCTCTACAAACTTTTTAGTAATTTTTTCTTATTCAGAAAGTCGAAATCTAAAAAAAAAACACTTGTTTTATTTACACTTTTTTAGACAATTGACTCTTTTAATTTTCTCCTTTACGTAAATATATGTATCATAACATTGTTATATTTGACATATATGTGATAATGTGTCATTTATATGTGTGATAATATATGCGTAGATGATAATGTTACTTGAGAAGTTAGATTATTCTATCAAGAAGACTCTATCAAGAAGTTAGATTAATTAACTCCGTGAAATAAAAAAGTAGACAGTTGATGAAATTCTATATATTAATCTATACTGTAATTTCTTTTTTTTTTTTTACAGTATATGGATATCGGAGAGGACATCGGCGTCCCCGAAGAGTTCACGAAGGGCGAGATGGTGTCTGGAATGTGGTGGCGACATTTAGTATCTGGTGGAATTGCAGGTGCTGTATCACGTACTTGCACTGCGCCCCTAGATCGTATCAAAGTCTATCTACAGGTAAGCATTTGCATGATTTTCCTTCAATTTAGGTGTTTCATAAAGCTGTAAATTTATTATTAAATTTATTGTTTTATATATATATATATATATATATATATATATATATATACATATATAAAAAATAATATAAAACACACNATATATATATATATATATATATAATGTAATCTATGTATATAGATTAAATAATGAAATTTCCAAAATCACATCATTCTTACGCATTGTATGAAATGATTCACTTATGATGACGTATCAAGCGAGCGAGTTTTGTCTAGTTTGTTTTAATACGATGAGAGAATCGTCCAATCGTCCTTGCAGGTTCACGGCACACGACACTGCAATATCATGAGTTGCTTCAGGTACATGTTGCGCGAGGGTGGCATTAGCAGCTTATGGCGCGGTAATGGCATTAACGTGCTCAAGATTGGCCCGGAGACAGCGCTCAAGTTTATGGCGTACGAGCAAGTGAAGCGGGCCATCAAGGCAGATAATGAGGCGTGCGAACTCAGACTCTACGAGCGATTTTGTGCCGGCTCTATGGCCGGTGGTATCAGTCAATCAGCCATCTATCCCCTCGAGGTACGATTTATCTTATGATTTATATTTCCTTTTTGGATTATTACATAATATCAGATTGAGACATTGTTTTATATTATACTTTTTATCGTTATGTTTTAAAGTAAATAATGCGCACAGAAATATTTTTTAATTGTTATCAAAAAAGATTAATAAGATGCTTTCAATCTGTTCTTTATGTAATAAACATTGGGTTATATGTAATGAGAAATTATTTGTGTAGCGTGGAATAAAGTACAGATACACACACACACACACACACACACACACACACACATGAGTAAAAGTATAAATAAATTTACAGGTATTGAAGACAAGGCTCGCATTGCGAAAAACAGGGGAATTTGATGGTATGGTTGACGCAGCCAAGAAAATATATAGACAGGGTGGTTTAAAATCCTTCTACAGAGGCTACATACCTAATTTGATAGGAATACTGCCATATGCCGGCATCGATTTAGCCGTTTACGAAGTAAGTCATTATCGAAAAGAAGCTTTACATTATTTTTTTATTTCATAACTTAGATACAATTAGAGGAAAAAGTGGATTTCTGCTACTAATGTAGATTTAAAATTATGTTATGTTATATATATATATATATATATAATTAATATATTATAATATATTAATACACAATTGTTTCTCAAATTTTCTCCAATCTTAAATCTTCAGATTTTAAGTGATCTTGAATCTCGAACGTGAAATTTTAATACTGGTAGCTAATCATTAAATTCAGTTCGTCGTGACTATTTTTGACTAAAGGTGTGACATAAGAGTCGGAAATAACAGAAAAAAAACGGAACAAAATTGGAAGAAGCAAATAGTATATGTTAACCAAGAACAGTACAGTACAAAATCTACGAAGGTAGATTGAAAAATTCTCGGCCTGACACAGAAATAACACCACAAATATCAAACTGTTATAATTTTAGACAAGTTTGATCCTTCATCGAGCTACTGTTAAAATTTTAAACAGATAATTTCATCAATCTCTTTGTTTCGGTTCAGATCTGGTGAAATACGGTGCTTGCGGAACCAATGGAATTTTGCAACTGTAATTGAAGAAATGTAAGAGTGCATTGTCATGATGAAATCAAAAATTGGTTGCTTTACACGATCGAAATAAAGAAATTAATGAACGTATCAGTCTGAAATTTTAATAGTAGCCCTGTGAAGAATCAAACCTGTTTAAAAGTATAGCAATTTGATATTTGTGGTGTCATTTCTGTGTCACACTAAGAATTTTTCGAACTATCCTTGTATTTTTTCCGTTTTTGTTCTGTTCTGTTATTTCCATGTGATCACACTCTAAGTGAAATCTGTGAAATAGAGCGTGGATTAAAAGTATTAGGAGCTGCGCAATTACAATCAAAGTAATAGGGAACAGAAAATAAGAATTTTAACTTATCAGGAATCATGTACTGTGGAACACATAGTTTCTGATAGATTAAAATCCCTTATAGCCAAGCATGTTTTGCAAAATCATGCAATTTAATGCTGAGCGCGAGTTTTCCACTAGTTGTTATGTATTTGCTAAAAACGTAATCATACATATTTTTTAATAACACGTGAGCAGATTTGAAACATTTCGTGTCAGCAGATTCAAAGCAAACGGAGAGCAATTGTTGCTCACTTTGTCAATAAAATGACTCATTTATGAAAAACTTTTTGATTTTTCGATAACGTAGAAGGAACATGACGGTAACAGGAAAAAAACAATCAGTTTATAAATTTCAAGAGCATTGAAGATTAATAATGCATCATATTGATAGCAAAATTAGCAAGCAATGAGCTCGAATTTCATATACATTATCATATTGGTAACATAACGGCAAATTGGTGGTATCTATGATATCTAACGTTTTACACATGTTGCAGAATATTGTTGAAGTTTCTTGTACCTTGTTATAAACAATTTCTTAACATAATATTATAAATTTATAAGATTGCCGCTAGATGGTGTTGTTTTCTGCATGTAAAATTCAATCAAGCTCTCTATATATATAATTGAAGCTCAGACATCAGATGTCTACGGTGACTACGTTTTCTTAAAGAAAATAAAAGACAAATCTGAAAATTTTAGGACTTTGTTCTCACATGTTTTTAAATCAATGTGATTGTCAAGAATTTGTGCATTATAAAATTTTATTGCACATAATCAAATTGAGATAATGCGCAATTTTCTTATTGTTCGAATTGGTTCGACTGTATTGAAACAAAGCTTTAATCTGAAATAATAAAAAATGAAAATAACTCTAGTTAGAATAAATTTAATTTAAAAAATTAAGAAATATAATTAATAAAAACAAATTTTGTGTGTGTGTGTGTGTGTGTATGTGTGTGTGTGTGTGTGTGTGTGTGTGTGTGTGTGTGTGTGTGTGACAAAATGTATGACATATGTATTTTTATTATATCATATTTAGGTATGTATTATATATTTTCTAATAAAAATTAAAGGAGGCTTTTAATAATACTTTCCTGATGAATGTATTGTTTTTAAATTACGTCATCATTTAAAAACAAAATCATAAAATTTTAAACAATTTGTTTCAAAATTGCATTTTGTGTAAATGCAAACTTCAAGTGTGTCAATTTTCTGAAGATGACTTTAATAATAGAATATTAACTTTGGACTCTGCTTTTTCTGGCCATCCAACGACAAAATAGTTAAACTCACTTGACAATAAGATGATGTTAAAGATTTATCAATTTCATATAATTTTATCTGTAATGTTAAATTTATTGTGTTCAATCTGTGATATGACATGTTTTTGATATATCGTATCTTTCTTTCCAATTTTAATTATTTTCGATTTTTATATGGACTGAAGAAAACTTAGTACAGTCGATATGTTTCCGATTTATTTATAAATAAAACTGTTTAATGTATGTCGTAATAAACTAGTTTGTTTTTAAAGATTCAATAAACGTTGCTCGTGTTTTTTTATCTTTCTAATTACTAATTTTTGTTTAGCAATCTCTAGATATTTTACATTTTAATTTATTTTTTGTATATGCATCTTGAGCTAGATATTTTACATTTTAATTTATTTTTTGTATTGTATATGCAGATTCTCACTTATATTTAGCATGAGACATGATTATGCCCATATAGAGCTAATATAAGTACATACATTTATTTTATATATTTGAGAAGAATAGAGATGCAAAAAATATACATTCAGTCATTTTTGACATTTTTTGATGAAATTTATAACTAAGCACGTGTTGTTGGCAACTTGATGTCATGTTGCTTTTTATGCACAGCGATAAATCGTTGACAGTAAATACATGACAAGTTGGCAGCAACACATGTTGAATTCACGTGATGTCATATCATAGGCAAATGACTCACATTTTGTTCTAATGTCTTTTGTTTTCACCCAGATGACCAAATGCTGATGTTTTCGAAAATCATTGGAGCAACTAATTTCGATAAACTCGGAATAAATTGAGACATCATTACATTTGTCACGAATATAGAATTCTAATTCTAAGGACAGCAATTTGAAGGTAACTTGTTATCATTAGCATGTTATCCGCAGCCAACAACAGGTTTACAACATCATGATAGTAAAATGTGCTAAATAATGAATGTATATGCTGTATGTATAACGAAGTGATGCCATCAAGCTGCTATCAATTTTATCATTATCAAATTCAGAATTCAATGAGGACAACATTTCACACATAATGAGGCAACACCTTGTTCCTAGTTTGTCGACATCTGTTGCTACGATTGATAGCAACATGATGCCATTTGAGATGTCATCATGTTGCTGTTATGATGGAATTAGAATTCCATCGTGGTATAAGTACTTTCATATTACAATCCAACTTTGGCGGCTCACTTTACAGGCGAAATGCTGCATTCTTTATATTCTTTCCCAGCTGATTCTTACTTACGAGTTAATACATTTCTATCATGGTCATCTGTCAGTGGAGATGCATGATGCTCGCGGGTGAATGATTTTCGTGATAGCATTTCGTTAACAACGAACTACGATGGCTTCGATTAATATCTGAGCAGATAACTAAACGATTTGCTGACATCAAAAGAACATCAATAGAACATGTTACAAATGCAGCAACATGACTGCTTATGCATGCAATTAGTTGATGAAATTTCAAAAAAGAAGTCAGCAATAGCGGTACGTTATTTTGTTGGCAACATGATAGTAACAGTAACGAATAATTAATCATTCCATCTTGAGCAGCATGAAAACATGATGGCAATAAAACATGTATTATATAATGATTTTCATCCGTTGTTGGGTATATGTCTTCAAACTATGAAGTTTTTTTAATCAGTGCCATCGTGTTCGTTGCTAATAAAATGCTATCACGAAAATCACTCACCTGCGAACATTATGCATCTCCGATGACAGAGGATCACGGCGAAGATGCAGTAACTTGATGATAAGTAAGAAACACCTGGGAAAAAATATAAGGAGTGCAGCATTTTGCCATTTCATCTGTAAAGTGAGCCCCATCTGTAAAATTGTGGGCTTTAATATGAAAATACCCATGTCATGATGGAATTCTAATTGATTGATAGCAACAGATGTCGACAAACTAAGGACAGGACTACTTTCTCATTATGTGTAAAATGTTGTACTCTCATGTAAATTCTAACTTTGATAATGGCAAAATTGGTAGCATCTTGATAATCTATAGCATATGTAGCGTTCATTATTTGGCACATTATTTGCCATCACATTGCTGTAAACATGCTGTTAGCTGCAGATAACATATTGATGATAATGAGTTGTCTTTAAACTACCGTCTTTAGAATTAGAATTCTATTGATTTCAATGCGACAGACATAATGCTGTTTCACTTATCGAAATTAGTTGGTCCAACAATTTTCGGCAACATATCAGCAAACTCACTACATTTGAATATCATGTATGTGTGTATGTATGTCATTATTTATACCTTATTATACCTTATAAATTTTCGTTATACAATTCAGGTACGACACAATATTGAAAATAAGACAATAATCAAGGATAATTTCAAATCATAAATAAATACTTTTGCAGCACTAATATTTTTATCTCACGCTTTATTTCGCAGATTTCGTTTAGTCATGAAAAAAAAACAGTCACGAATAATTGAATTTGTTGAAAAAGTGATAATTTGCATCAAGCGTATGTGATTGCAAGGACGTACGTCTGTGTTTGTAAGGCCTTGCAACAACGATATAAAATCGTTACAGATAAGTTTAGAATAAGCTTTAAAAAATGATTATATGTAAATGTTTCATTAATTATTTATATATTTGCACTAATAATAGATTTCAATTGAATAATTCATTTGATTTTGCATTCAGATTTTCATAACGTAATACGTTAAGTTTCGTTAAGTTAACAATTTTCTTGTTAACAATTATCTTTCTCTTGATTGATTTCAAATATAATTATTTCAGTCATATTGATTCAATATTTCTTTTAAATAAGTAAATTTCTCTTGTAAGTTTTAACAGAATTTGATTAATACTGAAATTTCAGGTTCGAGATTTGAGATCTGAAACCTGAAGATTTGAAATTAAAGACTAGACTAATGCATCGTCTACAATATATGGAATAAGAAGTAAGAATAAGAAATTGATCAATCACAGTCGAATGTGAGAAGATCGACTGATTGGTCAATTTCTTACTCTTACTTTTTACTTCGTGCACTGTAGATGACGCACTAAATTTAAAGAGAAACAACTATTCAGACCCTAGTAATGATAACAGGCAATATTATGATAATGACAGGACAATGACTTTCTTTTTCATGTATTATTTACGAATTATTTGTCTATTAACACTATTATATCGGATTTATTAGAACATAGTACTTACAGAGTTACAAAAGTAAGCAAAAAATAAGCATCATGAATTTTTGTTTTACATTTTGTTCCTGAGATGTATTTTTATATTATCTCTATTATATTATAAATTCGTCAATGTGTAGAGATGAGTCACTTTCAGCAATGATCAAATCGCTCACAACCAATTGGCAAATCTGCTATGACGCATTAGAGGTTTATCATTTTTATTAGTTGACTAGTTGTGTATAAAATAATTTTGGAATGAAAATTTTTTGCCATTGAAAGTAACTTACTATCAAATTTAATCGCGTCAAATGAATCGCTAACATATAGGGTACATTCCGTTTCACGCATGATGTGCATGGATGCATTATTTATCCTTGTTGTTCACCAAATGTTAAATAAGGATAAATAATATATTATGCACATCATGCGTGAAACGGAATGCACCCACAGTTAACATATTAGAAATGTAAAATAATCCATAAGATAGTCAGTGTTAAAATAATAAATAATTCTTCATAAAAGTATACAAAAAATATTATTTTGACAGGAACAACTTGATGGTAACATTGTATATGTTACATAAAGTGAATAAATAAACTAAGACAAAGGGCTAATGGGAATTGGCGCTGTAGTAATTACGCTATTACGTATATTACATAAATTCAATATTACAAACATAAGGATATGATGCTGATTTTAGATGAATGTGGAGGTCAATTTAGAGTAACTGAAAGATTATGGCGAGAACGATACCCGAATCGCATTCCTCATTCATATCTTGTTTTTTCTCGCTTAGCTAAGCGAATTGCTAATAACGGTATACCTCTACCTGATTACAATAAAGGTAGACAAATTCAACGCCCAATTTTTCATTTCTACGTAAAAATGAAAATAAATAGAACAACCTCCAATGGTCTTGAACTTAACAAATATTATTCAGGTCGTAATCCTGAATAACATTAAAGAGGTTTTAATCATTGTTTGGACACTTTTAGCAATGCTAATGGTGGAGGTACTGTAACCTTCAAGCCTTATAACTCAAAAAATACTTAATGAAAATAAACTTAATTATAGTATTTTGGAAAGCTCTTGAGGTATGCTATAAGAATATGCAATAAAAAATGGAGTATTCTATTTTAAAAAATCGATGTGACCCTGACCTGACCTTGGCGACGTCATCCAAGATCAAACTCATAGTCATAGTAAGCCAGTAAATCGCCAGTAAATAGGTCTTTAAAAATCCTACAACTTTTGTCTGAACACTTTTTCGATTGAACTTTATCCTGCGAAGATAAAAGAATGGTACAGGTGGTCTGAAACGACGATTACTAGTAACGTGTTATTTGCCAACTTTGGATAATAGTGAATATTTCATCATCAGATTCCTTTTTATCTGTACTCAAAATACAAAGTTCAAATTATTAAGTGAGGGTAAAAATGTATTATCTACACAAATCATTCGCTGCTGATTGCACGTATCAGGCAAATTCTGACGTCGCAATGAAATTATATTACGTGAATAAGAATAAAAAGTGAATGAATGTTTATTGTAAAAGTACATTCGCTTTTTAAGATTTTTAGAAAAATCTATTCAAACATTTATCAGTTATGTTTACTTACTTGTATTTGAGAAACAGGAAAAAGGTACTCGTGGTAACGTTCATGAGGATAAAGTCAATGCAAGAGATCAGGAAAACACGCGCATTCATGAAAAGAAACTTCTGATCTGACATTCAGAATTTTTTGTAAATTCTATGAATTTCTCGATATATCTAAAATTTCTATGAATTCGAGCTATTTGGATTTCATAGAAAATTCACATAAATCTGAACAAACCAGATTCTGTAAAAATATAGGGGGAAAAATATAGGGATCCTCACACACACACACAATTTGATTATTATATTCAGTCGCATCAAAATGTCTCTTCATTTAAACATTTCCCAGTTTGTTAACTATCTTAAATCATTTCGCACACGTGTTTCATATTAAATTAGATTAATAAATTATCGTTTGCAATATCATTAATTTGAATAAAAAAATAAAAAATTACACAAAATTACAAAATAGAAATCCATCTTTTCCTCTACAATAATGTAATTTTTATATGAAATTAAATTTATTATATACAATTTAATATATAACTAGAGTAGTCGAAATAAAATCTACAAGTTTTCTCAGCAATTATTCTCGATGGTCATTTGAAAGGGAGATATGTTTACAGACGTTGAAAAATACTTATTTACGTACGCATGACAAGAAGGAACAGCCAGCATTTTGGATTTTATTGTTGTGTGGCACTGCGTCGAGCACGGCCGGCCAAGTATGCTCGTATCCGCTAGCGTTAGTGCGGACGCGACTGCAGGCCGAGATTGCACCCGATCGCTCGCCCAATACTATGATTGGCGTCTTCAAAGACATCCTCAACCGCGAAGGAATACGTGGTCTGTATCGCGGTCTCACGCCTAATTTTCTTAAGGTACGCAAATAAATTATATTGACTTTTAAGAATTTTTACAGAATTTCTACAAAAGAATTTATAGAAATTTATTTGATTTATTGTCTCAAACTTTATATAAATATTACAGCTTAGTTAAATTAATTGTTTCTTAACTTATGTGTGGATATAATAATAATAACAATGAATTAAAGATTAAAATTTTTATTGTAAATTCATATACAGTTTGATTGTTGCTAAATACAAAAATTACTATTTCTTCACAGGTTGCACCTGCCGTATCTATTAGCTACGTAGTATATGAGCATTTCCGGCAGGCGTTGGGCGTCAATATGACGTGATGAACATGAACGCTAGGTGACTGATTAATTCAATTAACTAACTTATTCTCTCTTTCTCTCTTTTTCCTCTCTCACTTTACTCATGTTATAAGTATTCGACATGGTGAATGATCGTTTGGTGGAAAAACGCGTTTGTTCGGCTAAAGAAGAAAGAAAATGGCAGTGTTATTTATTGTTATCGCTAATAGGAAAAACTTCTTCGATTAATCGAGCGTTCTATCACATAGTTTTTTAAATAATTTATTAAGATTTTAATATATTTTTAATATTAATAAATTAGAAAAAAATAGTACGAATCAAAATATTATAATTATCAATTTTCTAGGAATTGCTATTGTATAGATTAACGCAATGATGCTTTATTTCGGCGAGTAAATACAGTACAAAGAATATCTTGCGTGTAAGAAAAGTATTATGTATAGTTTTTTTGAAACAATTACGAGCAAGTTTTGAGTGAACAGCTATCGAAAGAAGGAAAGCCAATTCTTGATTATTATTTAGTATAAAAACGTATCAGTGGAAACGTTCAAGTCAGCATCAATATCATTTCAGTAAAGAATATACATATTAATATAATCAGATATAAATTATTATACTAGTTTATTATAATTATAATTTATAATTATAATTTATCTGTGATTATTGATTAATTAAAAGATTTTGTTTTTGCATCTTATAAAATTATTTCAGAAATAAAAAATTATAGATTTAGATTCTGACTAGAACGTGCTAATAAAAATATGCTTTGTTATGATATGTAAAAGTGGTTTAATATCGACCTAAAGGTTTCCTTTAATTAAGGTTTATTTTAATTAAGAGGTTGGAGAATCGAGTTATACATTGACACTGTGATATGTATATGACTGTAAACTTTTTCGCGTGATTTATCAACACAATACTTTGTAAATTACAAGATTATTGCTCCATAAAAATATGTAAAGTAACTTGATCCACTGAAACACAAAGTATTTTGTATAAAATAAATAATTTTTTATGTACTTTTATTACAAAATAACATTTTTGTGAATTTGTTGATCTTTTTATAAATGTAATTTCATATTTTTTTAATTTTAATAAATTCACATAATAAACAAAATTATAATAAAAGTAACTGATCAAAACTCAGCAAGAAAATATTAATTTCTTAGTGAATGGAATAAAACCTTATATTTGTAATATAATATTGATTTTTTATAATATTATATTCTTTATTCTTTTCATGATTTTATTATATTCTATATAAAGTACAACATTTTTCTAAACTAAAGAAATAAAATTAAAATTCTTATTTTAATTAACAAAAAATTTTGTAATACAACGATAATGAAAACTAACTTCACATGTTTTTATTCTATATCATTTTTATTAAATTCAACTATATATTTTCCATAAATAGAAGAAAATTAAATGGAAGAAAAATAACTGGAAAAAGAAATACGACCATGCGCATGTGCATGCATGTATAATAGCATTCAGTACGATATTCTTATTTAGAGTTATCTTGCTACTTATTACTTATTAGTTTAGATCTCTTTATTTATTTATTTTTCTCCTACATACGTATAAAGAAATATATTTCAATATTTATTATATAAACGTGTATTATTTTTCCTAGACTTTTATTAAGATCTTTATTAAAAATAAAAAAAAGTTGTTCGGTGAATCAAGCTTTTAGCATAACTTGGCGATAATTACTATCTTGTTGTGAATCATGCGTCGCTTGATTTTCATCTCAACCTTATTATGTATGTACTTCATACATACATAAACTCGATTTCATCGACCGTTGCAATTTACTATCATATATTCCGGTTACTACGATTCATTCCCTTAGAGTTTTACAAATTTACAAACTATGTATATTATGTATTTACATGTATTATAAACATGTACAGTCAGACACACATTGTTTATCGACGAATATTAGGAAATAATGATAACTCATACATGATAAATATATCAATCTTTGGAAATAACATGATAACGACAACGCTAAACTGTGAACGAAACTTCTATTAAATGTCGTCTTATATTTTGAGATAACTCCTCATTTAATTCAAATTAATAAGTCCGGGATATAAAAAAATATTATAAAGATATGATGCAAAAATTTTCGGTGAACAATTTTTTTCAAATTGAAATTTCTATAGAAGTTAATTTTCTTAATAAGTTAATTCGATGAAGATTTTCCCAAATTTTTACTTTTTTTACTTTATTATTATTTTGGAAGATTATAATATTTATCATGAATGAGTTATTGAATCGGACGTGATTGAAATTTTTTTATAGCAAAAGTGTAAATGTTAATTTATATATATATGTGTGTCCATATGTGATATTAAAACACATTTTATATACACACATATATGTATGTATGTATGTAAAATTGAAAATAAATAATATTAAATAATAATAAATACTATTATATATAAAACACACACACACGCACACACACGCACACACACACACACACACACACACACACACACACACACACACACACACAATGAATAAAGTATTAATATTTATTACCTTTCTAATTTTTAGAAGCTGCTGAATCGAGAAAGGTTAAGAAATCTACACTGTTCGTCGGAAATGGAAAACGGATTTTCCGTGACAATCGTAAAACCGTTCAACTCTTGATGGACAAAACGATAAAAAAGCCATTTATATCCTTTTTTATNACTAATAAGGGGACATGGAAACGAGCTCTCCACATTAATATAAAAAAAGATCATATAAATAATGTTTGTATGTATATCCGCAAATCTATTGCTACTGAGATGTAACTGAAACAAATATTTATTAATAGAAAATGAAAAAGGTAATTATTATTTATTTTCAATTTTTAATTACAACAAACTGTCTCCCATTTATTCAATATATGCATGGATATGTTGAACCATAAACTGTTGTACTCTTTCAAAGATCCTGAGACGAATGGTTTCACAGCAGCAAAGATTATGTTGGAGTAGCATATCTTCATTGTCGATTTTTAAAACACTTCTAAACAGACTTCTAAACTAAAGACTTTAAATGTTTTAGTTATACTCTGTATAAGCAGGATATCTCATAAAGAACAACCCTTAAAGGTAGATTTCTGAGATCATTTTGAGATGAAAATTCTAATATCAAAATGTTGAGGCTATAATAGTTTTTTGAATTATAAGCATTTAAAATTAATGAATCTCCTAAAATTCACATGTTAGGTATGATAACAAAGTACTAAAGGCGAAAGCTAGGCTTTGTCGTTCCCTTTTGTTTTTTAATATCGGTATAAAGATTATATAAGCGAAGATAAGATTATTGATATTTCTACAAACGCATTGTGGAATTTCTTTTTTTATAATAAAATTTTTAATTTTTTTATGTGATATATAAAGCGCAAGCTGTCAAATAACATTTCTTTGAGATCAATTTCACATTTTATATGTAAAATTATAGTTATCAAATAGTACGTAGTTAGCAAAAATGATATGTACCTATCTTATAATTATCTCAAAATAAGCAGCTACTATTGCTCATATTCAAATTTATTCAAGCTTATGTTATATAAATGTTTTAACAAAATAATCCAGAACCTGGTACACACACATAAGGTCTGTTTTCTATGCTTAAACTAGTGTACACTTTTGGAATTTAAAGTGAGATAAATATAGATTATGATGTTTGTCGAAAGTGAGAAAGAGAGTTCTAGTGCATCTAGTGCAGGAACAGAAAATCAATAGTTTGTAAATGGTATGTATTTATAATTATTTGACAGAATAATAGCTACTATTGCTAATATTTAAATAAAATTCATTCAAGTCTATATATATGCTCAACATTTTATTAAAATAATATGGAGGAACTAGAAACTTATGAATATTAGCAAATTATTAATTATAACAAAAAAAATCAGGGCGAATGAGAGTCAGCGTGGTAGTTAATACACAATCTTAAATCTTTATTCCAAAAAATAGTACGTTTCAGTTCACTTTGGAACCATCCTCAGCAATACTATTACAAAATATCCCTTCATGTCCAAGAAAAAATCATCATCAGATTAACAGATTTGATGTTGTAATCAAAACATAGAAGGAGTCTCGATTTGGACCAAAACCGATTAAAATTTATTATCACTAAAGAGTATCAAGTTAAAAAACGCATGTTGACCGCAGCTCGAATGAAACATGACTTATTAATTATAATTTATGTTAATTTAATTTTTACTAATTAAAATTAAAATGTGTATGCAATTGATGTGTGCAATTTTAAAGTTATTAATTACACACACACACACACACACACACACTCTCTCTCTCTTTCTCTCTCTCTCTCTCTCTCTCTCTCTCTCTCTCTCTCTTTCTCTCTCGTAAAAGTACAAGAACATCTTTATTTGACACGTCAAATTTTGACACCGAGAACGTGATGTAAGTAGAAGTGAATCATCCGATGGATGCGTAGATCAAAAGTGGGAAATGATCATGGTTTTATGCGAGATTTGCAATATGGCTGCTTATTAAGTTGTTGTCATATTTGGAATTTGAATACGTTGAAGTGTAAAATAATTGTAGAAAATTCTAGTGTGTTGCAATAAAAATTGCAAAAACCGATAACAAAAATTGTTGTATTGTTTTCTTAAAGATCGTGAATTACAGAGATCGGAAAAGTGTCAAAGTGATCAAAGAAAAGAAGGGGATTTAATTAAATCTCAGCTGGTGAGTTTATGTTCCGAATATTTATAAATATAAAAATATATTAAGAATGTCATAATAAAGAAATATTAAATTTAATATGTTATATATTAATATAATAATGAATATATTAAGAAATCTTATTTTTAGTTGTAGTATGTGAGCGACATTTTGTGCCGACTTTCATTGCTAAGTAGACGTAACAACGTGAACTCAGATAGATTACCCTATATGTATACCCTATTGATGAATTAAGATTACTTGAAGAATTTGAAATCTCATCTAATTTAATTATTGAAAACGAAGTTTTGATTTATAGCTGATTATGTTGCGCACAAGTTTCGACATAAATACTGAGAGATTTTCCTACGAAAACTGTTCCTTTGACAAATAATTGGCTGTCTTGCGTATCGAAACGAAACTGTTTATATCCTTCCAAAGATTTGCAAACAGCGGCCGGTATTATAAACGAGGAATTTATAAAATTTCATGGGCTCCCTTTTAATAATGAAAGTGATATATTTGATAAATTGACAAGTACTGTATGTATAAAAGTTTTTTTCTGGCTTGCATAAGATCTACTTCTTTTGCACCGGTTCATTTTCTTCTTCTTTCCTCCTGGAGACAAAAAGGAAGAAAGCAGTGCAAAAGTTCAGCTAAAACGAACATGCTTATAATCGCGTACCTAGTACGCACTCAATAGTTAACAAGATATTAATTAAAAATTATTTATTTTCTTCTCATAGAGCTCTAAGAATTTTTTCAAAATTTTTCATCAACTTTTTACTACATTTTCTTATTTTTACTAACATTAGGAAATACGGTATTAAAAAATTCTGAAAAAATTCTTAAAGTTCTATAAGAAGAAAATAAATAATTTTCGTCTCTTGCAGTTCTTCTGTAAAGTTGATAGTATTTGAGTAAAAAATTATTGAAGACCAATTTTCGGCATTTTTTAATAATTAATATCTTGTTAATTATCGCGAAAATTGCAAAATGGTAGAAGACTCAATTTAGTCCGCTCTATCTGTCCATGAAATATTTGGCGATTATATTGGGACATCCTGTATATGCGTCAAATTGATAAAAAAATAGAAAACTCAAACATATGTGCAATAAAGAGTCCGTATAGTTATATATTTTGCACTTATTATATTTATATTAAAAATATCACTAAAATAACAGTTTTATATATATTTGTATAAAAAGAACATTTTTGTACAAATTACGTTAGACAATCTTATTTTATAATTTAAATATTTTTGAAACATTTAAACAGCACGTATTGCATAAATGCTCAAATTCTGATTGGTCAGGATTTCAACCTTCATTATGCGCGATTATTCTACCATTATGGTTCACTTTTCTACTTATATCAAAACCGAGAACAGATATCAGCAACAGATGTCCGTAGCACAACGCTTGCAACATTATTATTGACTGTATTTACACGGCATCTTCAATTGGGTTTAATAACATCTGTAGTTACAAAACTGGTCAATTACTCAGTTATTCCATTCTTTACAGGAATAGCTATGATTCGTCAGTTTCATAATTACAGATATTATTAAACCCAAGACTGCCATGTAAACGTAGCAATTGTGATTCTAGTAATTATATTGTTAGTAGCTATATTTTATATTCGTTTGTAATACATATATGTAATACATCATAAAAACGAACGTGGTTTATAATTCAAAACGTATGAAAAGAAGAGCATAAAAAACTTATATGTAAATTTGTACGTTTATAATGTATGACTCTCCTTCTATACACGTAATTATATATTAAATTAATATTAATATATTAATTAATATTATTTCTTATTATATTTTACATGTCATAAAGAAATATTTTTTGTTAAGGAGCACATTTTTTTCTTTTACCTCGAACGCCGAAATATTTTGTCCCGGCTCTGCGTCATGATGATATTCTATGATATCATTATGACTTAATTATGACTTTGTATTCTATCTGGGGTTCTGATTCAAAACGTGTACAGCAATTCTTGAGTCAGTGTTGCATTACTGTTTTGAATTCTTTCTTTTCTTATAGTTCTTATTCCTCTGATCTTGTTGCATCAGATTTCTTTTTGGTCCCTAAACTGAAAGGGATTCGATGTACATACATTTCGGACATTCAGAAGTATTCAGAACCATGTGACAATAAGACTTAAAGCGATATTCAAAGATGACTTTTTACAGTTTTCACCAACTGTACGAACGTAGACGTGTATTGTCTCTTCAGGGAAGATTATTTTGAAGGATAATAAAGATCATTTGTATACTAATTAAGTGGTGTTCATTTCCTCATAACATTTACCAAACTTTATTACTGTACCACGTATATTCAGGATATTTAATGTAATGGCCTACACAATTTTTTTTCTCCAAAAGGAAAGGTTGAAAGATGAATATTCATCTATTTCATACAATGTGTAACATACGTAAAAAAATTAAAAAGATTTTTTTAAATAAAAAATCAAGATCATCTGAAATTTTTAAATAGCAACATATAATTTTTTTCCATAATATTGTAAGGGTCTTCAAGACAAATTTAACGTACTAAATCATTTTTAGTTGCTACGCACAATAATTTATTAAAAAGAGTGGAATTTTGTGTTGCAGAAGGAAACAAGCAATTTGCTTACGTAAGTTTCAAAATTAATAAATTGTTACTTAATTTCAGAAATCAATAAAATTTATTCACATGAATTACAAAGTCTCTCTTTATTATTATATAATATTTATGATGCATATTATATGTTTATGTGTATAAAATCAATAAAATAACAATAAAATAACAATAAAATCAATAAAATCAACAAAAGTGATTCTCGATAGTGCGTTAAATTCGTCTTAAAGACTCCTGCAATATTATGGAAAAAATTGTATGATTTAAAAAGTTCAAAATCTCGATTCTTTTTATTAAAAAAACTGTTTCATGTATACAATTTTTTATCGCATGTTGTAATCTGCATATTATGATTATCTTTTAACTTTTTCTTTTAACTGTCAAAAGTGTGTATATATATGTATACATATATGTATGTATGTGTGTGTGTGTGTATATATATATAAATAAATAAATAAATAAATAAATAAAATGTATGTGTTAAATTATATTTATTATTAATCTTGTAAATT
>JAANIC010006522.1:1627341-1654921 GCA_017607545.1 Acromyrmex charruanus
TATATATATATATAAATGATAATAAATTATAATAAATAAGCTAATAAATAAATAAATAATAAATGTAAACAATTACAGATATATGGATTATCGTATATTCTTATTAAAAGTAGAAATAGATTACGGATCAAGTACCGTTGAGTTCTGGGTCGACCTTCATGAATTGTTCCTCGGTGACGGGCACTTTTCCGATTAAACAACTTTTGTAAAGGCCAAAATTTGATTCAGAATCATCCAAAGGCACCACTCGTTCATCGCAAAAAAAAAAGCGCCATTTGCTCCAGTCAGTTGCAATGTTAGGCAGAGACTTGGCCAGCAATTGTACTACCGAACCGCCTATACACAAATCAATAATGAATTAAAAATAATTTTCTTAATTTTTTTAGATTATTTGATATACATATGATATTTACATATACTGGGAAAAAAGATGTTAACTTGATTAAATGCGTTTAGTTCGTAGTGATTATTTAGTTCAAGTATTTATGCATGGTAAGTAAAAAGTCTCGGTGAAATATCCCGAAAAAACAAAGCATTTTTAGGAAAAATGATTCCGAAAAATTGTAGGGTTTAAAAATATCTATTCACTGATTACATTTATTTCTTCGGGTAGCATCGCCAAGGTCAGGTCAAGGTCACATCGATTTGGGACATTCTATTTTTTTATTCCAGAATCTAATAGCTGATGTCAAGAATTTTTCAAAATACTATAATAAAGTTTATTTTTATTAAGTATTTTTTGAGTTATGAGTTTATGAGGTTTGAAAGTTTACCGCCGGCATTAGTATTACCCAAGATATTCGACTGATGGTAATAATCTTGAATGTTTTCAGGATCATTACCTGGATAACATTTGTCAAGATCGAGAGTATTGGACATTATTCGTTTTATTTTCATTTTTGCATTAAAAATTTATTTTTACATAAAAATGAAAATAAGTAAAGTTAGAAACTAAGTTAAAAACTTAGAATTAAGTGAATAATAAAGATAATACCACTTAGGTTTTACTTTTTAATAATTAATTTGAATTTAGATTGACGCCAGTTGTTGGTACCAAATCTTTTATACATACGGTACATATATCATTAGAGTCAAATAAATAATAAAAATATCACTTGGATTTTGAAATAATAAGAATAGTATCACACACTTGAATTTTACTTTTTATTTAGTACTAAATACGTACTTCTATATTTAAAAACCCTACAGTATAAAGAAGAGGCGCAAAATGTCATGTGATCATAATATTTCGCTATTGCATGAAGTCTTATGCTTGATTTACTCCTATATAGTGTTATATTGAATATTTATATTTATTATTATTTCATTAAATGTTAATACTGTGTGCTCTGCATTAAATGTTACATATTTTGAACACAAAATTTACATCTGCCATACCATTTGTTGCGCTGCATATCGCTATATTAATAACAGCAAAAGGTGATCTTCAATTTTGTGTCCTTCAAGGAGCATTTGTGTCGTAAACTGTTAACTTATGCGATTATTACTAATCGCTAAGTTCAATACAATTATTTACATAGATTTACGTGTTGCCACTTGCCGTAAAAGTTAAATTTGAATTAACTTTATGGTTGTGACATAAGTTACATACATTTGGTAAGTCATTATGGATGAAAATATTGAAATTATTATGTTGAACTTTACTGATTACAGCATAAAGCCTATTTTACAATTGCGTAAGCGCAGTTGTGCTTGTAGTTGTAAGAATTGACCAATCATAGTCGAATATTTCTCTCATATTCGATTGTAATTAGTCAATCCTTACAATTATAATCATTTATAACGCTTACTCAATTGTAGAATGAACTTTAAGATAGTTTATGGCTTGCATATAAATGCTCCAATACACTCCTTTAAAAGGGAAAATAAAAATTACATTATTAAAAAAAAATATTGATAAGTATTCTTTTTAGTGAACACTGTCCATTAAATTTAATTGTTCTAACTTGTATAAAATTTGAAAAAAAAAATAAAAAATAAAAATTTGAATACAATATGTCAAACAAAGGCTTTAAATCTAAATAAAGTAAGTCAAATAAAAAAGTAAGCCTATTGCTAGTTATATTGTGCAAATAAATTATTCTTTATTAGTTATTAATTATTAGGTAGAGACTGGATTATTCGCCGACCGACGTATCGATTTGAGTCGACCGTATAGCGTTCCTTATGATTGTTTCCACTGCTACTCGCCTGAAGCTGTAGTGAGTAGAGTCCTATACAAGAGAGAAGCGACATCAAACCCTCATCCAGACTGTGCACATGGATCCCCACCATTACCTTCACCACGTTTGGTACTCCGTATGGACCGTAAATAATTCCATTTAACCAGAAGACACGGTCTCGGCTTATAAATGAGAAGCAGACTTTCAAGATGCGTTTTATCCAAAATTTGTAATTTTCAGAAAACGAGAAAGAAAAAACTATGCACACAAGAAAACTACTCACTTTACAGAAAATAACAATATGTCAATCAGTAGGATGTGAAATATTAAACAAAATTGCTTAACAATTGTTAAAAATATTAAACAAATGCATTTTGTTTGTTTCTAGTTAAAAAACATAATGCACTTCGAAATGTCTTTGTTTTTTTCAGTATATAAATTAAGAGAGTATTCTAGTCTAATGTCTCTAGAATATAGAATCTGGCAATCGGCCTCTAAAAATGGTGAACACATCTGCGCGTTTCTGTCACATATTTGCATTAGTGCAACCAAAATGAGAGAATAAATCCGACACAGAGGTTATAAAGAGCATAAGTAAGTAAATAAAGCAAAATACTATGGTATTATAATAAATACAAAATACCGAAATTATACGGTGAGAAAAATATGCATAAAATGTATTCACGTTTTAACAAAAAATTAATGTATTATAAATATAGAAAGTAGAATAATAGTATGAATAGTATTTATGAGTATAAAAGTACTATGACAATAATTCTCTGTATTTACAGAATACACAATGCCATACAGTTGCGTAATAAAATGTTCCAATTCATGGAAGACAGGTAATACAATGCATTATCTTCCCAAAAATTATAAAAGACTTGTGTGGTGATTGGTTCCGCCATTTTTAGGGGGTTTTACTTCTGATCCAATAAAAAGAGATCTACGAGATCGCCGGATTCTAGGGACAAAATTCTGTATTCTAGTCTAGAAGTATTCTAGCCGAATTTTTATTTTTGCAAATTTTTTAAAATAAAATATTAAGTTTTTTAAGACGAGGTTTTTTTTCCTACATATTTATACATATTTGAAGTATGTTTCAGAATTTTTTTATTAAAAAATAATTATAAATATGCGCTGTATAAAATATTAAATAAAGTGATGAAAAAAAAAATAGGTCCATGGCTCCCACGATTCTAGCTGTTCTGCTCATCTGAAACAAAAAACCAAAGAAATTCTTAATTAGTATGGACTGTAGCAGATATCAGAACGAAAAAAAATATACTGAAAATTTAAAAAATGACCATGTCGAAAACTAAATTTCGATTTTTGCCATTTTTTTCACTAAAATGACTGTAAGAATTACAAAAAATATATTTCGACTTGCTCGTGATAGAAACTATAATCATATATGTGCTGAAGATGTACGCACATGCCCGATTCGATTAATCAACTGATTTTCGAGATATCATGGGAGCCAATTTGAAAATCATGATTTCGAGAAAAGCGCGTTCAAAGTTTTTCGTACTGATTATATCGAGATAATTTTACTTACGATCAATCAGCTAGGCTCCGAGGCCATGAGGAAACCTTCCTTCTGCTCATAGAAATCTTGCAGAAATCCTCTCTCTTCCTTACGACTTTTTCCTCTTTAGCGAAGTCAGTTGAGCGCCGCTCCAAGCGAATGATACAAGCTTTGTCCCAGGAGTTTGCGTACATCTCCGCTTGCTGATCAATAGTCATTCCCATTACACTCATAACTTTTAAAATTGGTATAATATATACTCGATTAAATTTCTCATCTTTTTTATCCATTTTTTATATTTTGCGTGTAAATAAACAATTTGCGTCCGCTCGTCTCAACGTTCAAAGTCTCACTAAGCCGAGAAAACAAGTGCTTCTTCACAGGAATGTCAAACTCAATCGTTAGACAGACCCTTTAGAAAGATCTCACTCCAAATGTACACGGCCTTCTAAGAATAACAGTTTTCCGACTTTAGCTAAAATAAAAATGTCGATTAACAATGCTTTATCGCGCGTCGAAAACGAGCCAGACATCGCTCCTTATCAGGCTACAATTTTGTTAATTTTGCGAATCGAGCTAATTCCTTTTGCAGACATATTTTCTATACCAAATACTTGCAAAATATGTAAAAAAAAATCAATTTTTTTGACGCGCTAGACTAGAATACTCCCTTAACGATGAAAAAATGCTTTCTGAACATCTTACAGTAGCTTATAATATAATTCAATCCTGAATACTACGCCATTTCTAACTAAAAAAAAATGAATTTTGGACAAAACGCATTTTAAAAGCGTGTTGCTCTTCATAGTTCGTTAGCGAGATTTAATACATGAAATGGTTATACTTCATTCTTTTCTTACTCAGCTTATCATATTTTAACTTCAGTATCAGCTTTTTCTTTTTCTTTTCCATCCGTTGGATGGATTTTCGATCTGTTTAAGAAGGTTCTTGCGCTACTTCCTAGTCAATAGACAGTTTATTCATAATACGTAAAACAATTAAAATAATAGAATAAAAAGATTACTATCTCTTATGCTAATATACATAATTATTGTTAATTTTATATGTTACTAAATATCTTCAAAATGGTACAATAAAAGTCAATGAATTTTTTCTAGATATTATTGATATTATTACATGTATATTATAGACTTGTCTTATATTTCATCAAACGCGAGAACCTCCTTAAGCATAACAGTATGAAAACAGATAATGATCCAATATGATCCAGTAACTTAACTTTCTGGGGGAGGGAAAAGCCACACGCTTATGTAATTACCAAACTACACATTTATGTAATTACCAAGCTCATACTACTAGCCAAACGCAATCTTAATATTCTTGAGGAATATTACCATTGCATCCAGAGGAGAAAAATGTTATACATACAGTGTACAATTCAGCCACGTGTATCAGCTACAAGCAGCTGCGGTATACAACATGACTGCTTCATTTAAGAAGAGAATCAGAATATACATCAGCCAATTAGAAACTCGGACGTTAATGTCGCTTTTCTCTTATATAGGACTACCATAGACCATAATCATAATTATGGAGTTTTTGTAAATTTTCCTCTCTCTCCACTCTTGATGAAACGTTGCTTCTAAGATTTTATTCTTTATGTTTTATAAAATCATTATATTTCCAGTATTATGCAGATTATAGGATTTCTTCAGGCACCGTTAGACTTACGCACCCTACGCATAATAGAAGGAATAAGGAATTAGGAATAATAACGATTTTAACTTATCAGAAATCGGATACATCGGAATACATGGTTTCTGATAGGTTGAAATCGTTAGTGCTTATTCCTAATTCCTTATTCCTGCTATTATGCGCAGCTCCTTATACCTAAGGATATTAGAAGGATATTAGAAGAAAAAAAAACCATAAATAATTTTACATTCCGACAACGTGCACCAATGCCACGGAGCGCGTTTGGAAGTTCTAGTCGTCGGGTAGAGTAACTTCGAATGACCAATAAGAATGAAGAATCATATAGATATCCAGATGTAGGATACCAAATGGAAACTTCCGGTTAATTGGCGTCACTCTCTTTATACCCACTCTAATTTCTACCGCTATGTTACCCTATCTACCGCTATTTTAGAGAATAACCTACGGCTAAATTTTTTAAGGACCTGGCAACATTCTTCTCTCTAAATCTGAATCAGTAGATAATCACTGATATCAGTGCCAAGTATGGTAATCAGTGAATTAAATGTGAGATTCCTAACCTAGCTAATCTTTATTGACTTATGATCTAACTAACCTTCTTTTAGTGCTTAAATTCAATGAATATGGTATTGAAAGATTGAAATTAACGTGCAAATATCAGTATCTTAGTTGTATAATGTCAAACGTTCTTTCTTTTTTAGTTGAACTTCACTGATTATCAGTGCAAAATATGCTATTGGGTAATTAGTGACTATCTATTGACTCAGATTTAGAGAGTAACTTTAACATTTCTAGAAGCTACCTATACGTATAAAAATTTGTAACTATATTATAAAATTTTAATAAGGATAATAAATAAATTAAGTGAACTAAGAAAATATAATATCTAATATTAATCATTTGTAGTTGATTAATACAATACTTGTATGGATTTTAAGTGAATTTTTAAATAAGGGGTAAGGATAATAATTGATAAGGATTTGTAAATAATATATTAACGTACGATAACTACATTAATGTATTCTATTTGTTATAAAAAATTTATAAAAATACTCGTCACTATCATTACATAGAATAAAAAAATTTTACATCGTCGGTTGGTATGGCTGCCTTTGTAATTAAAAGGTATGGGGAATCATATTTCTCGACAATTGACATCAAAATTAAGTACATAATAGACAAAAATTTAACCTTGTTTTGCTATAGATTTCTTTTATAGAAAAAAAATACACCACTCGGATACTCAGTACAGGCGACCTCTTCAGGATTGCTACAGAAAATGAATTTTTAAATTCCCTGACTTTTCCAGATGAAACTGGAAAATTTGACTAATATAAAATATGTAAAATTTAACCTTTAGACTCAAGGATTATAGGAAAGCTATAGTCTATATCATTAAAAACGCAAAAAAGCTAATAACATAGTAAAATTTTGAATACAAATTCAAGTCAGCAAAAAATAAATTAGTTTTGGAAAAAAGAATGCACGACGAAAAAAAAGGGATCAAATAAAAATATTGAATAAAATATAAATTTTAATTATTTTGTTAAAATCGTTTAAAGTGCGGACATTTTGAATGTATTTGACTATAAACGTCAGATATAATATTTAAAAAATTATAACAATTATTTGGAATAGAAGCAGTTTAAGAAAATTGTGAGCAAATTTTGAAATTCCAGATTTTTTTTTACATTTTCCCCTGATTTTTCTCGATTTTCCATGACCAATTTCAATTTCCCTGTCATTTCCCGGTTTTTCAGGTCTGTGGCAATCCTGCTGTTTTTTTTAGGAATATGGGAGATTCCACCTGTCTTGGAATAAGGATATTCCTAAAATCGGTTGAGAACTCTTCGAGAGGCAACCAGAACTCTGCTTTTTTCAAAATTTTGAAAATACAGGATTAGCTTCACAAAGGTTAATAACTATACATAATGAAACAACATTTAATTTTTCACTAAAAACGCTCAAAATTTGCAATATTTTGAAAAGCCCATTTTAAGACACCGCGACTGGGCTTAAAAATATATTTTTTTTGTAAATGTTTTGTATATGAAATAAATGGTTACTTATTTTCCATACTTGTTGAAATGAGTAACAAAATCACTACAGTGATCTCTTGGTCTATAATTCATAATTAGGTGGTATATTAACTCGATAACCGAAGATCAAAAACGCGCAGACAAATTAATAACAGAGGCTGCGAACGATTTGGACGCTTTCAGCGCTTTTCAATACTTCTATTCCTATTTTACGTCTAATGAACGAAGACAGAATAATGATTACAAGTAGAGATGGACAATTCCACCCAAAAGATCGATTTTTAAATCGATCTGAATCGTAATCGTGTAGATCGATTCAAAAATCGGTCAAAAATCAATTCTTAAAAAATCAATTTTGTAACCTCGGTCCGATTGCACCAACAACGTACTTTAACTTTAAGCGAGACTTAAAACTCTCAGTTTCTCTCTTTAAAGCCGAAAGAGAGGAAGAGATAGGAAGTTTTAAGCCTCGCTTAAAATCGAAGTAATGGTGCAATTGGGCCTTAACTCATTAAAACCCAATATTGGTGCCATCACATCAAGAGAATAAGAACAACCGGCACAACCATGTATACATATAAAGATCAGTGAGCGCAATACACCATTTTTGCCTTAAAATTTAGGATTCGTGTAAAATAAAGCAAAACAAATTCGTCTTAAAGTTTAATTCGATTGGATACACTAATGTGTACTGATGCATATTAAACGTATAAAATCGCGTTGTATATTGATTCAATTTAAGTGAAGTGCAAATTGCAAATATTTCGAATTGTAAAATACATATTTTACCTCACAGCACAATAAAGTATTGAATATTTCGCGATTTATCCCATTTTTACGTTTATTTATAAACATATTATATGTTAATTTGTATACGACGGTTTTAATATGCATCAGTGCGCATTGAATACGTTATAATCGAATTTGTTATAAGTTTATAAAAAATATACACAAGCAGAACAACAAGTCACGATAACGTCAAACATTAAAATGAATCGGAAATGATTGAAAAATGACTTTTGATCATTTTGGAGTTATTTTAACATCATTTTGATATCATAATAACTTGTTCTGCTTGGGTAGTCGCACTCGCGCCGCTTGCTTTCGAAGTCGAATGATCAATTCGATTTTTTCGTGAAAGAATCGATCTGCGAATTTAATCGAGACACGAAAATCGATCCAAAAAATCGGAAATTGAGATTAAAAAGATCGATTCGAATCGCCTATCTCCAATTACAAGCACTTAAAATGTATGAGTGCCCAAATCGATCGCAGTCAGAGTCAAATGATCGAACTATACGATCACTTTTCTACACTTGCACTTTTCCGTACTTTTTTCGATTTTTCCAAAATATATAAATTTGTAAGAAATAAGAGTTTCGGCAAAATGATACTTTTTCTAATAAATAGTCACTAAGTATCTTTAAACAATTACACTCTTATAATAATTCTCTTATTTATCATATCTATAGTTCGTTAAAGTACAAGCTCACTGAAGTACAATTCTCTATATCGAAGACAGACAAAAATCAGAAGTTTATGAAAAAAGTCTTATTGACGAATTCGAGAACATTCATGAATAAATGAATTCAAGGCTAGTTTCGAGCGTGACAGCACGAGAATGTGACTTTAAGCGAAACCGAAAAATCAAAGAGTCATTCTCGCGTGATTAGTGAGGAACTTATCGAAACTATGTATATGTATGTATGTATGTATATATATATATATATACTCACACACACACAGGGTAAATCAGAGTCGTTAAACCAGCTTTTTACCCTATGCGAAAATTAACTCACGTACGCACACGTTATAATTCAATTAGGTATGAAGTCAATAATTTTCTCATAGGGTAAAAAGTTGGTTCAACGACTCTGATTCACCCTATATATCTCAGGAGACACGATAATATCTCGGTACATATATCGAAAGCAAAGACTCGTATAGAATATGAAAATTATAGAGGCAGTAGTAAAATTCATTGTCAATGAAATACGAGTAGCAGCAGCGAGCAGTGTGAGATGAAATAAAATAAGTTGTATCAAAAAATTGTGGTATCACCTGATACGCCGAAACGAAAGATTCGATCATCGCGTGAGATCGCATCGTCGGCGGCGCGGGCGATGAGGTTAGAAATCCTGGAGAGTAACTGCTCCTCGTCGGTGGCTACCACTATCCCCGTCATTGCGTGCGTTTCTTTCTTCGCGTACGGCAAAATAGGAGCGAGGTTTCCCGTACCATGTACTTTCGAACACGACCAAACACGACGACCACGATGTGACTCAATGTAACACACGACAGCCAATGTTAAATAGTCACTGAGTGCTAAAAGTTGTGATTGTTAACTCGGATGACTGAACAAAGTTTTAATGGCTGTGTCACAAGTCACAATATAAATACATACAGTGAGCGCCGGCACCTTTGTAGTGGGTCCCAGGTCACATGACCTGCTGCCATGTTGTAGGTTGGAAAGGCGCTTATAAATTTGAATTTTTATAAAGCTACAGAATGATTTTTCTAAAAAAAAAAGACATAATTTGGTCGTGTTATGAAAATCGTTTATAGTGTATATATTTTTAAATCAAAATTATATAATAATATAATGTTAACTTATTATATAAAGATAATATTCACATTAATAATAATAATAATAATATTAAACAGTAATAAGTAAATTAAATTTAATAATATACACACAAATACACACACACACATACACACACACACACACACAAACACAAAAGTGCATACTTTATTACAAGAATACTTTATCGTATATAAATATAACAGTCTACACAATCTAGCGTCTCCGAAAAAATTTGATTTACTTTTTTAGTAAAACTTAATTTTATTAACCCTTTGCCATACTTTTCTCTTACAAATTAAAAAAAAATTAAGCTTTGTACGATCGACGTACCATAGCTCTCACTCGTGATACTCATGTTTGGCCCAATTTCCTTATCACGAGTCTCACACGATATTGTAAGCAAAAATTAATTATTTTTTATGGGAAGAAGAGCCAGCTAACCTAACCTAATCTGCAATTTCAACTTAGAAGACACTGAAGGCAGCTATATTCCTGATTGGAAATGCATGCGCATCGAAAAATTGGAGACCACATAAAAAGTTCAATGTCCATACTGTATGTACTTATACTGTGGCTGTGTTGCAAAATTCACTGCCAGTGCTAAAAATCTATAATTTACGCATGGAGCTTATACTACTGTAGGAGGAATATGGACGTCGAGTTGTAAGATTTAAAGGACAGAAATATCTTTCTATCCTCTTTTATCCTCTTCTTATCTGATTTTTTGTTTTATATCGCAAGATAAAAATTAATGAACTTCGAAAGAAACAAGAAATATACGTAGCAAAAAATACAATTGTTGATAAAACGGTTGCAAAGGAGAAAAAAGCAAAAGGTAAAAAACAAGAAACAAGAAACAAAGAGCACATTGTAGAATAGGCTTAATTCTTATCGATTTTTTGTTTTATGTCGCCTGAGATAAAAGTTAATGATCAGAAATACAATTGTCGATAAAACGGTTGCAAAGGGGGAAGAAGTAAGAGCCAAAAAGCAAGAAACATAGGAAACAAAGAGCACATTGTAGAATAGAGACTTTAATATTCAAAATAACAAAGACGAAATGATACTCGAAGGCACTTGGATAGTAGCAAGGCGACCAATCTCTCTTCTTGTTCCGAGCGTTACCAGCATTTGTGGCGATCTCATAGCTATGACACAGGAAATGAAGAATTAATATTTAATATAGCTGTATATATGGAAATTATTGTTTCCAATATCTTTATCGCCATATAAGCATATGGCTGCGTTCATTATGGACTCATGCGCTTTAAGCGCTTGTAATCACTATTCTATCTTTATCAAGCGCTTTTAGCTTGAAAAAGAACTCGCATAAAATATACTACTAGTGTTACTACTTGTGCTACTACTAGTGCAGGAATAAATTCGCGTCACTATACTGTTCCTTGCATTTTGTATTCAAATCATTTTTATATGCATTACAATAGTGCACTAGACAATGTCACTACTCGTTCCAGCAGTGATATTATTGCATTAATAGTGACACTGCTCGTTCCAGCGGTAGCACTTGTACATTACTACACTATTATATTACTGCAGTAATAGTTGGTAATAATGTCACAATTCATCTCAGTAGTGATACTATTAGTAACACACGCGAATTTATAATTACACTTCTACATTACTAGTATCACTACTCATACCATCAGTGACACTAGTAGTATATTTTTATGCGGAAAACGTAGTCAAACGTAGCAACACTAAGCAACACGTAGCAAATATGGCGATAAAAATGTCGACAGAATGGAAACGATGACAGCCATATTGAATATTAGTTCCTCATTTTCTGTGTCATAGCTATGAGGGCGCCACAAATGCTGGTAGCGGAAAAACCATGGCAGTTTGGTGGCCTTGATATTCTAGTATTTTCGAACGCAGCCTAGTGACTTTATAGAATAGTCTTGGATGGTTTTGGATATCCTGTCGACGCTTTACCACTGCTGACCACTCTGCTCAATGTTCATCACAAACATTACCGATCATTAGTGGAACGATTAACGCTGTTACATCTTGATCTAATACAGATTTCCATTGAAGATGAGCGACGATGATCGTGACATTGATATCGAGAGTGATGTAAGTAGTATGTAAGGGCGAGTTTGCTCTCGCTAGAATTTCTGATTAAACTTCCATCTTTTTAGGATGGCGATGATTCGGATTCAAGACTGAGGCACTCCAACAACACGCAATACTACTCTCAGGTGAGATTCCATGATCTGCCCTGGAATTTTTCGCCACGGCCGACAATTAAATCTCTGTTATTGCACAACGAGAAAGATTTCTTTCACGCGATTTTTTTGCGTCGAATAACTATCAAAATAATGATATCTAACCTCATTTCTTTAATGCTGTAGATCTTGTGTTTATCAAGTAGTATTGCTTGTTGTGTTTGCTGATATCTACATACGATCAATATAATAAAATAAGTATTGTAATCAATGCAGTAAAATGTTGTTTTTTCAGCTGTCAATAGGAACAACTATTATAAAACAATAATTGTAATTTCTTACAATACATAGATTGGATCTTTCTATTTAAAACACAATGTAAAAATATATGATTACAAAAATCTTTCATATTGTTACATTGATAGAAAAGTGATCCAAATAAAAAATTGATATTTTTCAGATAATGAAACAGAATTGAATCTAAAGACTAATATATTTTTATGGAAAAATGATACACTTCTGGTCTAGATAATCTTGAAATATTTTAGAATGTTGCTGCAATATTGTTGAAATGCTCAATTCTAACTGATGAGAGCTCATCTGTTTTTACAGAAAAATATTAATTTAGAGAAAGAATAAAATGTGGTAACTACTTAAGTTGCAGCGTTTGAATTTTGAAAACTCATAATATAGAGTTGCTACTCTAGAAGCTTCACACTCTACTTCCGTTTGCAATAAACAATAAAGATAGACTGAAGCTTAACACTTAACGCTCAAAGCAAACGCAGCTATAGTTTAAAAAAAAAACATTATAATTGAAAGTATAACAAGAAATGCATATTTACTATCCTAAAATGTCCCAATAAAGTTTAAAGAATATTCTACTGAAATAATTTTTAAATGTATTGTGTTTCTCTCAATGTAATGATATCTGTAGGGAAGAAAGAAGATGCAGAAGTGCAGCAATGAAATATTACATAAAAGTAAAAGAGAGATTATAAATAATAAAACAAAGTATTATAATACACTGTAATATTGTACAAATACGAAATGAATATAACAAGATTAAGTTTATAATGTGTAATAGCAATATAAAACAGGAATGTAAACAGTAAAATTTAAACAGCAATTAATCACAATTGAGAATAGTTGTATATATAAGACTAGCGTTTTAAAATTCTTTGATTAGTTTATTATTTAAATTTTACTGTTTATATTGTATACAAGCAGAATCATAACATTATAATTACTTGTGTGTCACTTTTTCTTATTATTGACAATGAATTAATGTAATTGAATCTTTTTAATTTTTTTTTACATGATTATGTTTTGATCAGTCCTTTTTTTTCTAAACATTGGCTACGTTTAGTAGAGAAAGCAGTTTTGCAACTGTTAAATACGATTGATGCTTGCTTTCGATTCCTTATAGATCTAAAAAACGTATAAACCAATCATTGAAGAATTTTACAACAGTCACAAAGTTGCTTTCTTTGCTGAACACAGCCAGTGTCTCTCTCTTTTTAAACTTCAACTGTAATTTGAAAAATCAGTTTTTTTTGCTTGATTGTGTTCATCACTTTTGATATGGATTTAAAATTAAAATTTGTTAAATTAAAAAAATTTTTAATCAAATTAATTCAGGATTTCCTAAGAAAAACTACATATAGATTTAAAAAATGGTAGTTTTTACAGGAGAATACGCGCGCTTAAAATCTTCTAAACTAATGTTTTTTGACATCTCTAATACTTTTATATGCAGAATTAGAGGAATATTTAAAATATTATATTTAAAAATCATATAATTCCATTTAAAAAAGTGGATCTTATTCTTTTGGAGCTTCCACCTAGAAAAAAACGTGACCAAAATATGTTCTCGAAACCATTCCATTTTTATTTGAAACATTGATTTTTTAAGTATACTTTTCACTAGTATTAATAATCATAATTTGATTCAAACAATTAAGTTTCAGTTTTACATTGTTATCTTTGGTTTTAAAAAATTTTATTATTTAATATGATAAATATATAAGATTATAAGAATTTTGTATATGTATATTAGGCAGAGAAAAGAGCGCATCATAATGCTTTGGAGCGCAAGCGACGAGACCATATCAAAGACAGCTTTTCCAGTCTCAGAGATTGTGTACCATCCCTGCAGGGAGAAAAAGTTGCAAGCAGAGCACAAATCCTTAAAAAAGCAGCTGAGTATATTCAATATATGCGGCGTAAAAATACATCTCATCAGCAAGATATCGATGACCTCAAGAGACAAAATAATCTCTTAGAGTCTCAAAGTAATTATCTCTTCTCTTTTATAATCACATGTATACACGAATTCTATTATACAGGATTATTAGTTGTATTGTACAGAATATTAACTAAAATGAAACAAACTCGAGGGTTGAGTTTCCCACACCAAACATGAAAAAAAGTTCATATATTTTGCACTCTGTATAAAAGTTTTCTTCGAAACTATTAAAAATAGCGAGGAAATTCTTTTTGTATTTAATGGCTTGTTAGAGCTTATTATGACAGATAAAATGTTGCTGATTTCTTTAAAAAAAGACATAAGAAATAATAAACATCTTTTTTTTGATAGAATATTTAAAATTTTTATATTTTTTAATAGATTTTGTTAAATATAACAAAATCATAAAATATTCATAAAAAAAAAACATCATCATTTACATAGTTTAGAGTTCAAACAGAAAAATATTTTTCAGTGATTTAACAATGGATGTGTTAATACCAAATTACTTAATAATAAAGCTATCTAGCTAAATCGTTAAATTTTAAATTATGTTTACATCCTATCAATTACATTTTTTGATTTTTAACGCTTAATATCTTTTTTGATTTTCATTATAATTAATTTAATTTACTATTTCGAAAAAACTCAAGTTATTGTGACTATAAATTAAACAAAAATAGAATATTATTTGTTTCTTCTAATTATTCTTTTAAAGTTCGTTCGTTAGAAAAAGCCTCGCTTAATGGCTACACAGAGACCTGTGAGGTCTCCACCAAATCTGAATCAGTGGACATAAGTGGATACAACGACACAGAGTCCGAGTCCTCCGACAGCGAGACTGGTCAAGCAATTCGACAACCAAAAAAGCTAAAAGTTGCTAGCCTGCATCATTGACGACACTCCGTACTTTCTCATTTCCTGATACTTTATTTTCATATGATGATCCGTCTTTCGAGATATTTGTAAGTGATATAAATTGCGTGTGTATTGTGCGATCATGCGTAGTTAGGTACTTATTTAAGTAAATCATTAGTGATGTTCTATAGCATATTTGTAATATAGTAACATTTTGAAAAGTGAGAAATATTCAAGAACGTATGGCGAATACTGATATCTTGTAATACTTATGTTTACAACTTAATGTATATAAATACATGTTAAGCAACAATACTGTATTATTAATATAAATTATATCCGTTGGTGAATTTTTGGGATATCACAAATATAGTCTCCATCTTTAATTTCGGGAGCAGTCTGTCTATGAATAATCATAATTATCAACAATTATGTAATAATGTTTAGACTTTTGTATCATAATTTCGATATCGCATGTCTCATCACAATTTTTTATTTATGTTTGATACTCTCGGGAATCGCTTTCCGAATCGATTGTTGCAATCGACTATCAAATTGTAAATATATTAATACAGTTCAATATCATAATTAATATTTGATTATTGTTAATATAATGGCGGCTAACTGATTGAGAGTATCAACATATTGATGTGTCATGATATTTTGATATTATTTAAGACTATGCAATATTTGATTAATAAAGTTTTATTTGTAATTCATGTTGTATTAAAATAATTAACATAAATTGGTCTAGAAATAGAAAACGATATTTAAATCGAAAAGGTAAATTTATGAAAAAGACACTTATGCATTTGTAATGAATATTTTATAGATTTACAACATTATATTATACTTTATTCGTGCCGCGAGTTATGGGGTGTATATGTATTTTTGATGTGCGTGTAACTTCTATGTACGCGTGTGCGCACACACATACACGCATGTATATATATATATATATATATAAACTTTATATATACATATATATATATAAAGTATCTCAAATAGACAAAATTTTTAATAACTTACACAATTCACAAATTAAATCATTACAATTGTGATCATTATTAGAAGAAAAAAAATGTAATTAGAAAGTTTTACGCACAATCTATCTGCCGAAATATCTCAACATAACAAGAAAAATGAGAGAGTAAAGTGTCATTAGGATTTATTTAAATTAACTTAGTTTACAAACAGGAAATGACACGATCCTAAAATCTTTGTCGACTATTTGAAAAGTTCACTAAGATGAAAAGTAGATGCGATTTATTAATCGCTGGAAATTCTAGATGCGACCAGCAAATGTGCCTGCTTCAACCTGTCCATTCCACTTCTCTACCCAGGTGTTCGGACACATTGAAGTAAAAACTCTTTTGAAGTACTGACAAGCCTCGTAATTTTCGTTGTGCTTCTTCTTGCATCGATGGAAGTCTACGTAACTTTGGTAGCAATATCTACAAAGTATCAGATTCAATTAAAGATCGCCTTCTTTTTTTTTTCTAAATACGAATATGATATATTTCTATCATGCTTTTGAGAAAAATAACTTTTTTTCTTTCACTATTCTATAAATAATTTATAACATATGTGTATACCATACATACATATACACACCTAGCGCTTACTTTATTAAAAGTAAAAAATTCAGATTACAAATTTTATTAGCATTTAATAAATCAACTTGAATTGTGACAAGAATTTTTTTTTATATTTAACTTTTGTAATTTTAATACGATGAAATATTAGTAATGTACATATTACAATTACAATAAAACATGAAATGTCATACTATTGTGGTTTAAATATAACACATTTATATATTTTTATTAAAATTGGTACACAACTGGTACCACAGCTATTTTCGAAACTTGGATAATTAAATGATATGACATTTCGTACATTATTTTATAATATGTTTGATGGATGAGCCATTTTGTTGATAATGAACAATAACAAAAGAAATTGGTAAGCATAACAACAATTATACTTTCCTGTAAAAAAATTGAGGGTTCTTTAAAAATTCTTTAAAAATTGATCATGCTAGGATAAGTTTCACTAATGAAGATAGCATACGTATTGATTATAAGAGATTATTTGATCTTTACCTGGTTTGATTCTGATTAGGGAACCTAGGATCGTAGGGTGCGGTTTGCCACTTCGACTCATCTAAATCCGAAAGCTTGGTCATGATTGCGATAGTACAGGACACTGCTTGACAAGCTATAAATTATTTAATCTCTAAATTTCAGCATGAATTCGTGTCACATTTCATCTCCTCTCTCTCCCTTCCACCCTCCTTTAAGTCCCTTTATTTTGCCCGTAAATATAAATTGTATCATTTCTCTCTCGCTCTTGTCCATTCGTCTCTCAAAGCACACACACACATACACGACACTGTATCACAAATGAGTCCGTTTCTCACGGCACTTATTCTCTTCTCTATTCTCTTTCGTTCAGATCGTTGAAAAAGAAATCTTATCTTAAATGAACATAAAAGCTCATAGCGAAACAAAATGAACGAAAGGTGCATTTGAGAAGTATCTGTTGTTTTAAGAATTAACTATCAACTATAAGTGTCTTAGAAGAAAAGTAATGAGCCAACGTATGTAAAGACGAATTGTCGAAGCTATTTGACCAATGGTCGCGTGTTATCCTCCTCCTGGCAGCAAACTTCCCGATACTTCTTTACTTCTGCCATATATAGGGACCACGCGTCCTTCGGCTGTTCTGCTGTCTGTTCCGTCTTTGGTTTCGCTACCACACCAGTCTTTAAGATTCTACCACCCCTCCTCTTGCCCACCATCAACGGCGGCGGTACTACAGGCTTTTCCTCCAAGACCGAAGTAGTGGGTTTTTGCATGGTAGGTTGCATCTGTTCCTGCATCTTCTTGAACATCTCCATAAAACTACCATCATTCTTGAAGGCATTCGGTTGTGGGACAACAGCAGTAGTTTGGTGTATCGCCATCTCTCCATGTTCCTCCAAGGCGTCGGATTCATAGGAGGTTCCCCTGACATGGTGCCTGCGACTCTCCCTGTATCTGTGCCTGTCTCTATCTCTGCTGCGATTACGACTGCGACTTCGTTTCTTGTCTCTCGAACGAGACCTACCACGCGATCTCGAACGCGATCTGTCTCTTCTCGAGTACTTGCGTGATCTTTCTCTGTCGCGATCCCGATCTCTGTCGTTGGACCTGGACCGTCTGTGGGAGCGTACCGGGGACGATCTGGATCCACTACGACGGCGCTTACGTCGCTCCTGGAGCGGTGAGTCGTTCCGTGAGGATCTACTGCTTCGATGGTGGTCCATGGCAGGCGAAGGCGAACGTCGCGTACCTGCGACTCTGCTCTTGTGGCTGTCATGTGTCGTGGTATAACCTGTGCTATACATGGGAGGCGAGGGCGGAGTGGGTGGCGATTCGGTATTCGATCTGGCGCTGCGTTCGTACCGCTTTGAGTCCATCACGCTGGCGGGTCGAACCAAAGGATGGACCTATAAGGATAGAAACTGCCTTCCATGAGTATATGGCTTGTTCTGGATCCTCCCGCCTTCATATGACTTGGGCGTTTTTCTTTTTTTTTTTAGTGTGCATTTGCGAGACAGATGGACTTATATAGAGCAAGAGAGCATATAACGTAGACACAACAAATGGTAATTGACACATGACGAGTCAGAGGATACTTTGTATCAAATCAAAGGCATTGCCTGCGATCATCAAGCTGATTTAACGGATAAAGTATCAGCATGGTAATCGCACTGTTTTGCAGTAGCTGTATTCAGAAAGCAACTTTGCAACTTTGTAAAATTCTTAGATTGTCCTTCGCTGGATCTAAATGATCTAAATGTAAAAACCAATCATATTAAAGAATTTTACAACAGGTGCAAAGTTGCTTTTTCTGCTGAACACATGTTTCGAAGAGACAAGAGAAAAGTGTCTCAAGAACACTGATTGTAAAGCAATTTTGCTTTATACATAGTGTCCTTTTTGCAGTATATTTGGAAATACAAAACACATGAGAGAGAGAGAAAGAGAGAGAGAGAAGGATAAAAAAAATAATCCTAAATTTAAGTTCGATTTTAATCAAATCCTACATGTTGCCAGCTATAATTCCGGAAACTCTTCATCCTCGAAGAAATTAATAAAGGAAAATGGACGGAATGAACATATTGGATTCCACTTGGAATCCAATCAACGATGAGAGTCGTTCCTTTTAGACTAAGATGTCAGGAAAGAGCAGAAAAGAAGGAGAGGAAAGGAACATGAGTCGTCTCTTCGACGACTTTTCTCGAGATCTACAATTAACGGAATGGCGATACCCTCTATTCGCGCGTGTGGACACGGCTGTCCCGTCGAGCGTCTCGCTGGACCACTTTAACTAACGCTAATTATCTATATGCGTAATACCTTAATCTGCCGTGCAGTTGAAAAATCGCCCCTTGAGAAACACTGTGCCAGACGACGACGTTATTACGTCATACACCTCCAAGAGAGTATCTTCGTCGATCGAACGTGATAAGACGTGCGAGACGAGATTACGAGAACAATCCACCTCAAACGTTATGAAACATAGAAGCGTATCTCTCTTAATCTTTCTTTTTCTTCTGATTTAATGGATGCATTCAGAACGACAACCGCTCACTGAGCGCTCAATGAGCTCTTTCAACTGATTGGCATATTCCATTAGATCCTAAAATATAGACCAATCAGATAAAAGAACTCACTGAGCGCTCAGTGAGCGGTTGTCATTCTGAATGCATCCAATAACACTCGCCGATGAAATAAAGATATCTTTTCACGCTCAACTCTTATTTTCAGCGTCAAAATAGGCTGCGTTCAGTGAACTCAACAGTGAGCGCTCGCTGTTATTGGTGTATTCTTCCAGATCTAAAATGCTGATTGGATGATCCAAAAGAATACAACACCGAACGCTCACGCAACTGTTAATTTCGCTGAGCGCAGCTATTGATTACATGATTGACGCTTGATATTTATCAATTTCTATCACTTAAGGTCGCAGCACAAACTCTTGCATAACGCATAACGCATAGTGCATAAATCAATCAATTAATCAGAATCTTTTCTTTCCTTTCACTCCATGGAAAAGAAGAAGTCGATTGATTGATTTTCTTGTGCACTATGCATTATGCGTTATGCAAGAGTCTGTGCTGCGGCCATTATTTTAACGCCGAAAATGAGCGTTAAGCATGAAAAGACACCTTAAAAGTGCATTTCATGCGACGTTAATAGCATTGGCAGAACTGGTGCGCACTTAGTGCACTTTAAAGCCATTCTATATAAATCGACGTAAAGATATACGTTTAATAAGAATATAGAAACAAATTAAACCGCGAAATCCTCAATACATTTTATTGTGATATTTGATAAAATATACATTGGATATTTTATTAATTGAGATATTTCACTTTTACATTCAGGAAATCGATTCTGTATCTTGAAACGAGGTGAAAATTACTAAATTGAGCGAATTTACTAGAATACTGATAATTTCATTGGTCAACACCTAGTAAATTTGCTCACTTGTAATTTTCATCTTGTTTGAAAATACAGAATCGATTACCCCCAGATTAAGTTAATATACAACAGCTTTAGTGCGCACCAGTTCTGCCAATGGAAAACGCTGTAAAGGGTGAAATGATGGTCCGGAATAGGACTGCGGAATACAGAATTCGTCATTGAAGCAACCAATCAGTGATATTCCATTTAATGTTGCGGAATAGCGAGTGCGTTATTGTTCTTGTAATAAACCGTTATATTTTCAAATTATTTAAAATAATTTGATGCTAAATAATATGATGGAATTGCATAATATCGAGATGAATGAAGCAAAATGACAAAATTTGAGCATAAATAATCAAAGATGGATTTCATGAATGCAGCTTGCTCACGAGCTTGCCCAAGCGATTTAGTTCTTATTCATGGATCCACAAATAAAAACCAATTGCTTGATGAGTAGGCTGCATTCCGAACCCATTGAAAGAAAAGTGTTGCAACCTTTCTATAATCGGCTATACATATCTCAAAATAAGGTAAAAATTATAGAAGTAAGCAAATTCATTAGAATATTCATAATTTAATTGGTCAATAACTAGTGAATTTGCTCACTTTTGTAATTTTCATCTCATTTCAAGATACACAATCGACTTCCTGGGCCTCTATTATTGAAAAAAAAAACGTATACAAAATTCTAGGAAAATATTATAGTATACGTAACGTATATTGTAGTATTTCCCTAGATTTTTGTACACGTCACAAAGTAAAAAAGAAGAAGACCCAACTAAATAGCACGCGAGTCAAAAAAATCCTGGGCATCTATCATGAGGTCTATTTTTTGTACTTTTTGCACTCAGACTTTCGCTTTCTCTCTTTTCAACGCCCAAATATGTATCTATCTCATTTTAAGTTCAAAAATTTTTGAAAATTCGAGCAATGCAAACAAATCTATGGAATAAAGTCGAAATGGATTCCGATAGGAATTATTCTGTTTTCCCTAGAAAACATAATAGAAATCTAGGGAATAATTGAATAATTCCGATTGGAATCCATTCCGACTTGTTCCATGATAGATCTGGGGTATCTCAGTCAATATAGTCACTAAATTTAGTGACTATATTTTTTCGATACTTTTTCGAGATATTGTACTTTAGCTCCAATTTTCTTACAGGTTTGATATCCGGCCGGATGACTGGATTGTAAAAAAGCAGCTAGATAAGTCAAATATGGGATATAATTGTTGAATATCCGTTGCAGTCAAAATACATCTCTAGTCAAAATACATGTTTCAATCAAAATATATACTTTCATCTTAAATCTAATTTTGGATGTCATATTGTGATTTCTTTTATGTTATTCCTGTGTAATTTTTCAACACGAGATATTAAACTTCGCCGCGCTCGTGGTGGTAGAGCGTATTGCTCACGAGGAATGACTATTATTAGAAATTTTATAAATTTAATTGGAAAATATATCAAATCCGTGTAGAGTAATCTGTCAAACGTTATAAAATACTGAGTTTTATCATAATAACCAGAATTCTGACTGGTTTCATTAAAATGTGTTCAACTATAAATACATATACGTCTTGTTGATATAATCATATAATAGTAATCAAACCATTTTTCTCAATGTGTTATATAATATATACATATATACATACAAATGTAATTACACAGTTAGTGATTAGTGTAATTGGTTTAAAATTATATAAATCTCGATGTATAGATATTACATAACTATTTTTTTATTTATAAATCATTTTATCAGTGATTTTATAACAAAAATAATATTGAAAATCATAATTTGTCTATACTCTTCATTTCGTTTTTACTAAACGTTATAATTAATCTCTATGATCTCATAAAGTATTAAAATTTCATCTAAATCTATATTTAAACTTTTACAATTTTAATGAATCTTATTTATTAATTCTTGTTTTTCATAATTTAATGAAAACATAAAAAGAATTAACAATTTTTAATTTTCAGAAAGTTCCAGATTCAAATTCTGGCTAAGGTAATATTTTTCGTAATAAATTTTTTGCAGATTTTAAGATTCTTATTAACATCTTATTATTAATAAACTTTTATGATTATTAATGATGTTTATTACCTTATCAAACAAATTATTAAATTGCTTGTCAATTTAATAAAAGTGATATTTTAGTTCTGCTCATGGTATTTCAAAACCGGAAAAGATTTCGACGCGCAATTTACAGAATCAGATATATTTACGGATATAAATTCAAGAAATATTTACTCACTAAGATTCGCTTTGACTGAATATAGAAATTTTTGTATTTAATTAATTTTTATCGGACTTTCCTTGTTAAACCAATAATATTATTGTAATTATAGTTTGCATTACATTGTAACAAATAAAATATAATAATATAAAATTTAATAAAAGAGTAAAGCGGTTCCCAACATAATCGAGTGACAAAGGTATTAAACATTCTGTGAAAATAACGCGCCTGCTATAATGACCCGGCATTAAAATCTCTTGACGTCACGCCTGCCCGGCGTCGATATTACTTTCCGATGATGCTAGTAAATACCTGGCTCTATCATCCTTGACTGAGCATATTAATTTTAGTACATTTATACGCATTTTTTACTTACAACAATTAATTGTTTAAATGTCCTAATTTAATTTTTTCGAATTATACATGTATATACTATTTGCAAAACAAAATTTCAAGTATTTATAATTATTGAAGAAATAATAAAATGGTTGTTTAAATATAATATACCGCGAGAGATTTCTAATTAATGCACCAGTATCAAAAAGTTCCATGCAAATTTTTTAATTCAATTTTCTCGAAAAAAATATATAATAAAATAGTAGTAATATAAATTACGTCTGCAAATTTAATTTTGTATAACTTTGATCGATGAGAAAATGTTTGAACTTTTTATTCGATTATGAAGGTATTGGAGTATCAATGTGAAATTTATGTTTCTCGTATTATGATGAAAATTTGCGGAAGTTATTGTTTTGTAATATGGAGAAATGTGTCGTCGATGAAGCAATTTCATATCGTGGCGATGGATGTAATGCGACAACATGAAGCACATCTCTCTCTCTCTCTCTCTCTCTCTCTCTCTCTCTCTCTCTCTGCCTTCCTATCTTATCGCGGTGGTCCTTGGAGTTCTCCAGACCAAAAGAGGAGCTGGAATCACGCGTACCAAGCTCTATGTTGTATGCGAGTTTTGACCTTGTGGCATTTGGTACCTGTCCGTACCAGCCGACGCGCATACAACTCCACACCCAATCCCACAAGCACGCGAGCAAAATAACTAAGTACCATCTCCTTCTCTCATTCGATGTTCTCTCTCTCTCTGTCTCTCTCTCTCTGTCTCTCTCTCTCTCTCTCTTTCTCTCTTTCGCTCGCTCACTTGCTCGCTCGCGCGCCCGCTCTCTTCTTCTTACTTACCTTTTCTCTATTCGCTTGCTCACGCAACTTACGCGCACGCGTACATCGCTGAGCCCTAATGGCGACGTAACGGGGACGTCAACCAAACCACGCGACACGATGGTAACAAAGCTGATATTCGCAAAATTGCAGTTTAACCTTTGACCGCATCACAGATCTAACTTCGCTAGGGACACTGATTACATCGGAAGTATAGATAAAAGAAATCAGTCCTTTCTGTTTCTTATAATGCACATTTAATAATTAATGAACTAAGTTGAATTATTAGTCGTTTTATGAAGAATATATCCATAACTTATATTTATAGCCCATTAAATAGATTTCTTCTTCGATTAATTAAATAAAGAAAGTGTAATATTTTATGGAGTTATATGATATGAATAAATTACGAATCGGTGGAATTTGATATATATGTGTAAAGATTAGTTTTCGAAGATATCTTTATAATATAATAAACAAATTTAATATTAAAATTGAATAATTTGTTAAAATTGCATTAACTTTTTAAATTATATCACAGTAATTTAATTAATAACAAACGAAGAATATAAAAAGATATTTTAGATATTTTCTATACATATAGTGTCCTGTAACTATCACTACCACACTTTTATCTTTTGAAAACCCATTTCTAAGATATAGATTTTGAATCGAAAATTTTAATATAAAAATTTCAAGGCAGCAATATATTTTTTAAATTAATAACAATTAAAATTCTCAAATCATAGAGTTATTTATTCAATTAAGCTTGATCAATAAAAGGACCGATGACAAAGGTGGTTCACAAAGGCATTTTCAGCAACTTTAAGATTATCATATAAATATGTAATATGATATCTTTATTAAGAAATGCTCTTGCTTGTACGAAATCTATTTGTACTACATTATTAATATAATTAATATCAGAACATATCACAAAATATCAATTTAAAAATAAAAATAAACAATACATTTAAGACTAAGAGTCAAGGTGCCATGAATAAATTATAATCCCAATGATTAATTTACATAATGTATAATATCTTCTTTATTCTGAATATCAATTTAATAGCAAGATAAATTTATACATGTTTATTTGCCTCGCGTGTTAAATATTTTTAAAATAATATCAGTAGATAAATGTTACTGAAAGTGAAAAGAATTGACTATGTTGACAAGGTAATCGGATAACATATGAAATATTTATATTTAATGCGCTAGTATCAAATTATTAGCATACTTATTTTTTAAATATATAATTATTGTTCACTATAGAGGATCCAGCCTCGATGACCTTAATTTTGACATATTGTCAAGGTCATAATCCTCCAACGGATGTTATTCTTTACAAGTTATTAATATAATAAAAAAAAATTTGCGTTTTTAAAACAGAGAATTTTTATTTTAAAGCAGAGAATTAGTGTTTTTAAAGCTACGTGAAACAAAATCTACCCCACCTTGTCTTCCCACCCTGTCAAGGGGTGCGCGACTTTTCACGCAAAATAATTTCCATATCACTTTCCTCTTGCCAAGGAGCACACGATTTTTCCACGCGAAACAACTTCCACTCCACTTTCTTCCCTGCCTAGGGGCGTACTTTTTATGTAGATAAATCTTACTTTGTGTAAAAAATTGAACGTCCCTAGACAAAAGGAGAGAGATGGTAATTAATCAAATATTAATTTTTAAAAACAAGTTTAAACAAGTTAAAAATACTTATTAAAGAAAGGATATTCAAGTTGAGTAAAAAATGTATATGCAGATATATTTGTACAATATATAGTGTGTATAATTATTTACAGATATATAATACTTATATTCATAATATAATATAATATTTATTTATTTTTAATATCAATTTTGATTAATTAGATCATCTTTAGCCAAGTATTATTTGTAAGAAAAAATTTTACATTATTATATATATTTATTTATTCAATGTATATATTCATATAATTATACTATTGATACTTTCAAATTTGGTCAATAGTAGGTATATATATGTATATACACCGAAGAAAAAAAATAGCATATTGAAACAAAGCCCATTCCATATATTCCGACAAGAAAGCTAAAAAGACTGGATTTACATATAAAAAGTATGCGAGAAGATGTATGTAATATATTTTAAATATGATAAATTTGAAGTCAATTTTTCCGTAGCGATAATTAAAGGAATTTATTTTTTGTTCTATATAAGAGTTCGCGATTTTATATATTGAATAACACTTTAATAACTAAATTTTAAATGATAATTTTTTTGTTTCAAATTATAAAAATCATTTGAATTGAAATGAAATGAAAGATATTACTATTTTGATTGGTTTAAAATGCATCATCATATATGTATTTACTTTTAAGAAAATAAATAGATATTTGTTCAATTTTACAGATAGTGTTCCGAAATTCGCGAATCAAAATATCCTAGTAAGAAAGTTTTCAAAAAATGTAAAAAAATCGTAAATTTTGTGAATTTTTACTTTAAACAATAGTTTGTGAAATAATAAGGTTTTAAATATGACCAATTACGAACTATGTTTAGCTGAAATGCACTTACTAAACTACCGCATGCGCGAATCACGAATATGTGATTGTCCAAATAAAATCTGTAATTGATTATTTAAATCCTTATATCTCAAAAATTACTGCTTAAAGTAAGAATGTACACGTAACTTTTTTATTTAATTTTTTGAAAATTTTTTACTGTAGATTTTGATTCGCGAATTTTGAAGTACTCGCCGGATGTCTGTCAAAGGATAAATAAAAATTGAATTGATAAGCCCCTTTATACAGCATTTAAATACTCGCATATAATTTGAGTCTATTTAATTATAATAGCGATATACTATTGCTCGACTGTTATTTGATTTCGCCGAATACACTCCATATGTAACTGTCTGATGACCGTGGATAGATCGATTTAATGATTCGGAGAGATCCGGACGTCTCAGAAATAGAATCACTTTGGTACCACATGACATCGTGCAAGCGAGCGCATTTACGTCGCGGGACAATGGAAAAGGTCGCGCCGCAGCGGCTGTGGCATTTGCGGCGTTCGTCGCTAATAAACGTGTTCGCGAGAAAATGCGCAACATATTGAGCAGAGACGAAAGGTACGGATGGATACAGGTCTTTCCTCAAGAGAATCGGGACGGGGAATTCCCCGCCAAAGAACGGACCAGTGTATTTGTATGTACAATTGCGCTCATTGATGGTTTTCCAGCACAACTACTATATGACTTAATTAAAGATTTATCTTACAAAGTCTGCATATATTACGCATACTTATATATATATATATATATATATATATATATATATATAATATATATCATATTCTTAA
>JAANIC010006522.1:1656620-1670202 GCA_017607545.1 Acromyrmex charruanus
TTTATACTTAATAATATAATTAATAATTAATTTTTTAAATATAATTTTTATTTTAAATTTTATTCTTATTTAAAATATTATTTACTGTTATTCTTTGCACAATTATTTATTTGATTTTCTAAATATATGATAGACAATAAAATATGTACAATAAAGTATCAAAATGTTATAAGTTGATATTCTTACTTATTGTTTTTCATTTCTTGTATAAATTTATTTTAATGTATAGTGCTAATGTAACAGTACTACAATTTATACTATTTATAATATTATAAAATATTACATATATATTGTAAAAAATTTACAATGACAAATTTGTATTGACAACAATTTCTACAATGAAGAGATTTTTGGCATAAAATTGACTTTAAATATATGTAAATTATTTTACGTTGTTATATAATAATATCAATATGTTAATATCAATATTGTAATAATTAATATACGTATAAGGTAGAGTTATTTCCGTAATTATACAATAGTCTCAACTTTAAAGTAATATGAAAATTTATGACAATGCAAACAATACCTCTTTGCATTGACGTGCTTATATTGTAACTATATTATACAATCATGATTGTTCCTTGAAAGCATAAACACAACTTTTAAATAATCAATATGTACTGTTTAGAAACAAACATTATGGAGAAACGAATAAGCCCCGCTTTACCCTATAGTTGTATATTGTATATTGATAGTACAATTTAGTAATAATTGACTAATGTACTAAAGAATTAATGTTAATAGATTTTAATTATAGATGGAAAATTTTTCTGTTTCATTTATTCGTCTCTTACATTTTGATAGGTTTCAATTTAAGATGAAAGAAGGTTTTTGTCTCAAATTAAAGCAAAAGAGTTTCTGATTTCAAAAAGTCGATTTTAAAGTCAATTAAAATTAATTTTTTATTAGGTTAGTTAATCTACTGGAGTTAAAATCAATTCTACGCCTTAGAAACGACTGTCATTTCTCCGCAAATTTGAAATCGGCGTGAGTCTCGCGCGTTCTTCTCTGCCAAACTCAGCGCGACGGGCCCTCCCCATTCCAATGATTAAATGTGGGGGAGGGGATGAGACGGCGCCATGTTGGGTCCGTCCGCGCCGCACCGCGCCGCGTCACTCGTCAACCTCGTCAGTCGCCCGATGATTGCGACCGTGTATACGTCGCACGCACGAGCCATGAATTGAGCTCGCGTTCGCTCGTGCCGCGTCGTCGTTTAACCCTTTTTTTTTAATTTATTCCGTTGCGCGCATCTATTTTATTTTACATTTTGCACTGACGCGCGGAACAAATACGGAGTTGTATATTTGAGAAATCTGACAGAAAAAAAAGTGCGGGGACCTACTATAATATATATAAATATATATATATATATATATAATTTGCGTGCAAAGTGCGTGTCCCTGTGATCCCTCTCTCTCTTCCTCACTCTCTCTCTCTCTCTCCTTAAAAGAGCGCGGGTGAAAGAGAGCGAGGGACAGAGAGAAGTAGACGAGGTAAAAAAAAAAGAAAAAGGAAGGAGAGGGAGAGAAAACGGCGTGCGATGGCTGTGAGGCCACGCATCGGCCCTTCCGGTAGTGAACGCGCTTCCGGGAATGCCGAGTACCTCACCGGGATATCCGTCGTACGATGGACTGCCAGGAGTACGTTCGCCGTGGCGACGGCGTTCGCCATCCTCGTCGGAGTCGCCGATGTCGCGGGCATCAGGTCGGGTGAGTACCCTCCGCGCGCGCGCACGCGCGCGGATCTTGGAGCTCTTTAAACTTTAAATCGGAGCAATCGAGCATTTCTGCTGCTGGGAGGACCTCTTTTCGCCAGAAAGTCTATTTATTTCAAAACTACCTGTCAGTTAACGGATTCCGAAGTAACTTACCTCGAAAATATTCTAAATAATTGCGTATCAAATTGCGTTTCTTTGAGTTGCGAATTAGAGTCCATTCTTTTTGGATCCTCTGTATCTCATTAATCACATCAGCAGTCACATATTGCTGCCAAGCACGTTGTAATCGAACTTGCACATCAATTTTATCTGTAGGATTTTAAATCTATTAAAGATATTTTTCTCTCATTATGCTTTCTCTTTTTCTTGCAGACAACTCACACATTTTGCTCTATATAAAACGACTTTCCGCAACTTCTCACATCTTGTTTCCCTAATATTCCGCTGTGCAGTGCGCAAAAGTACACTGCAAAACCTCAAATTTACAAGCTAGATTAATCATGTATTATTATAGTAATCAATGTATATATATATAATTATATATTGATTTTTTAATTTAGTAGATTAATTAGTAAAGATTTGATTTTAACAGATTTTAATTTGAAACGAAAACCTTTACATAGGAAACATAAACATTTATGTTGTAAAGAATTCTGTCAATGAGTACGAAAGATAAAAAAAACATTAAAAAATTTGTTGCTCGCTGATTGAACGCGGTCGAAAAGAAATAGTTAATGTATCTCGATATTGACGAGTCGTGAACGTGAATTCTTTGAACATATCAATCGAATTTAATTTGTTAGTGAAAAATTATTAACGGCAAAGACGGATTCAAGTCTTGACTTGAACGATTTTGGATCCTCTTCAAAGTAATCTGTTACAAATCACACGAACGTGATAATAAATAAACCGTTTCTTTCTTTTTCGTTAGAAATACACATAAGATCATTTTATCAGAATCTCATGTATTTATTCGATTTGTTTGGAACTACGAAGAAATTATCCAACGAAATCAAGGTCAAACAGGACCAATCTCTTTTTCATCACCTATACTTACGGAACTAGATGCCTATTGTTACCACTGTGTGGGTTACGTTTTTATTCTTTTCTTACATTTATGTGAAGGAGGGGGAAAGAGAGAGAGGAAGAGAGGGAGGGAGGGAGGGAAGGAAGGAGGGAGTGAGACAAGTGGTACTGGTGGAAAAGACATAGAAACCGGTTTCATGTAGTGAAGACTCTTTGTGTGCGTGCATACGTGCGTGCGTGCGTGCGTGTGTGTGCATGAAAAGAGTAAAACTCAATGATAAATGCCACGCCGAATTTTTATCAGTCCATTCAAATTCTAAAAAAAATTAATTTCCATATTTTTTCTTATCAACTGTTTTTCTAGTTTTTCCCGACGTCGCCACTTCTCATGAGAAATCGGTTTGGTATGATTTCGAAGAAAACTACGACTAATATGTTCGTGTTTGAACTGCGTTTAAAGATAGGAAACAGCGAAGAAGATAGGAAAGGAGGCGGACTTGAAGAAAAATTCTTTCGATATGTTGTTTTTTCCATTAAAAAAAACTCACATAAATCGTGGGATTATGAACTTCATTAGCAGTTTAAAGACGAAATAAGAACTGATATTATTCTTTTAAAACCTTTCTAATATGCATTAGAAATATCGTAAGCAAGAATTTAAATAGATTCTGCTCAGGATACTTTGACTTATCAATACAAGGCTATGTTCAGATTTCTATCTGAGTGGCACCAAGTATTACTCTATTCTTATTATTTATCGAACAAGTTAGACAAGAGTGACATGATATTTGAGGAGCATTCAGGTGGGAATCTGAACACGCCCTAGAAAAAAAGACACATGAAAAAATGCAAATCTAAATTAGCGAGAGCTTTTTTTTCATTTGTAACATTATTTACAAATTATATTTTATTTCTAATTAATGTCCTTTGATTAAATTAATATTCTTAATTTCTACAAAAAACGTGAAAAACTTTTAATTTGCTTTGCCAAGAAAATTAATTCACATTTGTTGCGTTTTTTTCGTTATGGAATTATTAAATTATTAATAAAATTGAAAAGAAACAAATAAAAATTACGTGAAAATTATTTTTTTTTCTAAATTTCGAAAGATTTACAAGTCAAAGTAACATTTTGACATCGCATGCGAGAAACGTAATATATTTCTTTAAACATTATATTTATTTATTTTCCATATTAATCAAACGATCACTAACAATATTAACTAATATTATTGCCGCAAGAATCGGAAATTTGACGATGCAATCCTGGATTAGCTAGATATATAGCGTTGTGTTTTGATTACGTAGTGCAACTTACACTTTACGAACTACATGAAGTAATTCCGTGAATGATATTAATAAAAAGCTTTTTTTCTCGTTCATACATAAGAACACGCACGCGCGCGCGCGCGCACACACACACACACACACACACACACACACACACACACACACACACACACACACACACACACACACACACACACATATATTTGACACACGTGACACATGCAATCACAAAGATAACACCGGCAGTGTCAGAGGATAAATATCAATATGTTGACGATTGGCTAAATTAAATCTCTGACCTTCTATGATGAACTCGTTACTCAATCCGAAGTGCGTCGACCATTTAAAACTTTATCAATCCGATCGATGAACCTTTCCTGCAGCTTATAAAAATGGATTCTGTATTTCTTATTACCTATTTCTTATTTCCTTTTTTTTTTCTCATTCTTCATTTATGTATATTAGAATAATAACGAATCATTATTAAATTACGTTGTTTATTGGATAACTGATTTGCTTGCTATTGTACATACTTATTATTATGTGTGATTGTGTTTTATAGAATATAATTTGAATGATTAACGTAATTTGCTTAAAAATTTCTTTTTTCTAATATCTTTCTAATTTCTTTAATATATATAATACTTTAATTAAAAAAAAAAATTTTTCTGTTTCTATCTATATTTTTCTAAAATTTGATATATTTCTATTTAAATTTTTTTAATTACAAAAACAAAATTATCTAAAATAAAACAGCAAACACTGGTTATTTAATTAGCTTGATCTCATAAGAGATCGTATAATATGTAATTTAAAAGTATATAATTCAGCCCTTTTAAAAATGCCAGAAAAATTATTTTGCAAAATATAGAAGTGTCTTTGCTATTTTATTCTTCTGATAATTTTTTCGTATCTCGCAAAGTACCTTATAAAATTGCGAAAAGCTCGTGTAACATCATTGTGGGCTACGGGTGAGACAAGTGGGACGAATCAGTGGGTCAACGAAACGACCTTCGTACTCGAGAGCGCCGCGAGTTTGCAAGCTCTGATTCCTGCAACGCGCGCAGGCGAGAAAGTTCTTCCCCTCGAAGAGTCGATAGTTCTTTGACGTATTTAGAGTCGATCTCTCCTTAGCGAAAATCTGATTGGACGGCACTTTTTTCGTAACGTTTTAATTTTTAATAATAATTATGGCTGATATGAACTTCGTAAACTTTTTGCGCATGAACGGTTTATATTTATCAAAACTACGTTTTCATTATTCGAAGAAAATACGAACAATTTTTGAATCACATATTCATGGTTTATATGCTATATTATTTAACGACTGTATGTATATTTCAGGATCAAAACTGTTGAGCTCAATTTATGAAATTTATGCTAAGCCGTTCTAATTTCAATGTCACGAGAAAGGAAATAAACGAAAAAGTTCACTTCAATTTAAACGAGTTTCGTTATTTCTGTACGATAGACAAAGTAAAAGAAATTTTCCGAAATTTTCTGAGTGAAATTTACGCTCTCTCGGAGCGATGACATTTTTTTCGCGGTCGGAGGAAACGACGTTTCCTGAATACGAAATCGAATAGCGGTATCGGCGGAAACTCACGAAGGCATGATCGGCTGATAGTCAGTGGCTGTCGTGGCTATACCGAAAGCACAAACTCTTGTAAAAATGAGGAAGAAGAAATTACAAATAATGCAGATATCGATGATATGCATGAAAAGAATTACAACTATTAATGGCCTCCAGTAAAATGTTGGTTAGGGCAGGTTTTGTGGGTCAATCGTATTTATAGAAAATGCTCCAATTACAGAAGCATTTTACAGCGGAATTCCATCTTTTAACGGTGATTATGCACGCGGTTACAGTGGTTTCATTTGCGCGAGGCTAGACGTGACATTGTCATGTGCGATCGATTGGTCGTCGTTATATTGATGCGTAACAGATTTATCTAGTAAGACAAAATGACAGTATATTCGTGAAAATATTTGTTATATTACATTAGAATACATGCCGATCAAAAATTTAAGACCATTAATTGAAAATGTCTATTATATGAAATAAAATCAAATTTACGCATTAGATTTTTATTTATTTTTATTATTTTGCTTATTATTTTATAATGAGATGAAAAATAATGTATAAGTTTGAAAGTTCTACAGAAAATATGTTTTTAAAGAACAAAAGAATTAAAAAAATGGATCCTTTTGTCATTTCTTATACACAAAATCATCCCTACATTTAATTAAACTTTATTAATATAAATAACCCAGCTATAATTTTGTTTATTTTTTCTAAGAAAATATTTTTTCATTTATTTAATACTCCGCAGTTTAATTTTGGAAAAAAGTTTTATATAACCACGGTCTATTTTCTTGAAGTTAAACGTTGCTATGTCAATCATAACAGTGCTGTGGTGAATATAATGACTATTTACTTTCAAATTGAGAAAAACTATTGAGTAAAGTATGACTCGGACTTTTAAGGGAAAGCCTAAAGCTGTCTATATTACCGACTAAATCATACGATTTTTGCGTAATAATTATTTTTTTCCTCTTTTACAAATTTGAAAATCCTTTTCCAGGATTAAAGTATACACATTAATACGTGTCTGTAAAATGGAGTTTATTTGTAGAGTCGAGAACAACAAAAAATTTCGAAGAGATCTTCGAAAAAATTTCGAAGATTTCTTTTGAGATCTTCTTTATCATTTCTTAGTCCAATATAACTCTAGAGCTGTCACATAGAGCTGTCGTGATAACATTTTCTTCGTATAAACACTATGCAATTTGTATTTATGAAATAGTAGCCCACAGATTAGCAGTTTGCACGAAGAAATAATGTGGAATTCTTAAAGAATTGGCTTTACATGTTTAATTAAAACGTTATTATTATACGAAAATTTATCTATACGTAAATCGTTTATGTATAAATTCTTCTTATATTATGATTAATCGTCTTTAGGATTTCCTTAAGTAGCATTTGGAATATTTTTGAAGATATAATATACAATACATATTTTCAAAATAATGAAAAAATTATGAAAAATTATTTTAGATCGTATTTAAAGTAATACAGACAATCTAGCGGCGATTTAGAATCCGAATCAAATAGCATAAAATATTTCAATAAGAAGTAAAAGTGTTTCTATCTGTGCTCTAATGGAAATGTAATTAAGGAGTTTAACCATCCCGAGGATCTAAAAGAAGCACAAAAATTTTAGATTTTTAAAAAAATTGACTATTACGTACAATAAACTAATATTTTATGGGTATAATAATAAACAATATTTATAAATTATACTTTTGTAAATTTTTAAAAAGGTTGCTTAAATAATTTAAGTTGTGGAACAATTTCCGTAAAGCACCTTCAACGCGGCAAAATCGGACGAATATAATATTTCCGGATGCTCCGAAATCAAAAAATAAAATATTTTCTTGTAAAGAAATGTGATAGCCATTCTGTAGCGTAAGATTTTTTTGTTGAGAAATGTGAAAAGCATTGATTTGAAAAAAAAAAAGGAAATTTTTTTGATCTTAAAGTATGAACTTAAAAAATTTATAAGTAAATGGATTAAAATATCAAAAAAATCGTATACTAAACGATAGATAATCTTAAAAATATTCCTGCCAAACATGAAGTCAATCGGACTATTAATTTCGGAGAAAAATATTATAACCCATTTTGAAAATCTTGATTTTAAGAAAAAAAAGATTTGAAATGACTTTTTCAAAATAAAATAATCTTATATCTAATCTGTTATGCCTATTAACATCATGTTCGTAAAAGTTTATCTTAAATACTCAAAGTATTTATACAAAAAAAGTGAGATTTTTATCATTAATGTTCAAATTGTGTTATTATAACAATAAAGTAACTCTAAAAATGTATCGATAAATAAAAATACAATATATTGTTCAAAATATTCATATGATGATTTATTTAAAGTACAAATAAATAACACATTCGTTAAATATGTATAACATCTTTAAATTTTATATGTAGTCTTAATCTTTTGACCAATAGTGTGACTTAAATAAAAGGATTATTCTTCTCTTGCTATATTCACATTTTGCTGATCTGTAAGAAAAATTGTACATGAAAAATGTACATATAAGATTACTTTTCTTTTAGTAGAGAAATTTTATTGAAATTTTATAAAAGTTAAAATAATAATTAGCTAGATTTTACCTTGTACTTGAATGATAATATGTGAAATTCAAGGAATTATTACTGGCATTTTTTCAATAAGTTCCATCTTTACGTAAAATTAGCTTGCCGCTAAATTCTTAATGATAAAATATTTTGCGTGTTTGCAAAAGCTGTCAGATGAGCCTTGAGAAGTGTCTATTAAAAAACACGGGCGGTCAGCGTGGACAGACGTGAGATGTCGAATAAATTTATAGGTGAAGAGGAACCTCTTCTAAGTGCGAGCGAGAGGACTGCCTGTTCTCCGACGGTTATCCTTCTTTCCGGCCTGCTCCTCGTGTTCGCTTGCGGAGCTCTTCTCGAGGCTGGAAGGTAAAGTCAGTAGGCGGGCTCAAGTTCGTTCACCTCGGCCTAGCGGCCGACCAGATAGCGGGACCCTGGCTTTCCAGTAGGCCTCGTCGTGCTCCTCGTCATTGTCGTTGTCGCCGTCATCGTCGTCGTCGTCGCTGTCGTCGACGACGCCGTCGTCGTCATCATCGTCATCGACGTCGTCGTCGTCGTCACCGTCGTCGCCGTCGTCGCTACCGCGGTCGTCGCTGCCATCATCGTTCATCCTCGATCTCGTCTTCGTCGTCCTCGACATCGTTGTCGTAGTTATCGTGATTGTACCGCCCGGTATATACTTGTGTAACACATTCATACAATTACGTCCACACGCTTATACCAGCCAGTGTCGACTTTTGCGTCCTGACACCTTCGCACCTGCGGAAAACGTATTCGTTTTGTGCACGATGCTCTCCTCCGCGCGTATATATTGTATTGTTCGGTAGCTTTTGCTTTCTCGTCAGCGCGGGCCGTTAGCTAATTGGCCGCGTTAACTATACTCGAGGCTCAATGAATTCATCTTTCTTTTGCAAAAATGTCGAGCGCCAAGCGATTTACGTGTCGAAAATTTGCCAAAATTTTTTGTTTCTTAATAATTAATAATGATTAAAATTATTAATTTGTCTGGAGTAACCATAAATAACTATTCTTATTTTTAAACATCTAAAGTAAAATTTTCTCTTTTGAATATTCTCAATTGATAAAGATAAGTTGATAATATTCATAAAATATTTTTTATTTTCGTGAAGTAAAAATATATGTGTTTTTTTAAATAAAATATTTCATTTAGATATCATTAGGCGATATTTTAGAATCTTTATTCTAATAATAATAATAATAATAATAATAATAATAATAATAATAATAATTTTAATAATATTGTGTAATGTTTAAATTAAAGTCTATTATGAGAAATATAAACAAATAAATCAAAATTTCTATATAGAAGTAGAAAACATGTGCATTTTCCTTGCTGTTATCTCTACAAATACTAATAATAGATATATATATTTTTTTATGAATATTGTGGCAAGTGAATAATACATTAGAACAAATGCATCCATTTTAACATATAATTAATTTTTTTTTATGTATTTCAATCAACTATAACAATAATAATAAATGAGTTATAATATCATATAAATCTCATTTTTGAAAGTCAATCAATTGTGAAAGAAATATGATGCTCTAATAGTCAGGAACTGTAATCTGCCATATAATTATTTTAATAACTTTTTACATCTAAGATCAAAAAGAAATTATATGGGTATCCTATTTACACAACAGAATGTGGCGTAAAATACATTTTTTCCGCGCTGGTAACATCAAAAAATGAATCTGCCATGACTATATGTTGCAGTATCTAATCTGTCCAGACGAGAGAAAAAAGAAGCATGCCGCAATATAGATCCGTACTGATGGAAAATTCAGATTGCGTATGTACATTTTATCAGCGTGTATTTAAACCAATGTCACGAATTGCAGGAAGTATGCGAGCATATCGCGAAATTGCTCGATAAAGAGAAACATGTTGGATGATTTGTCGCAAAAAAAAGAAACAAACATTTTATCAAGTTGACCGTTTTCGCAAGCTTTCTGTAATACAAGGTAATAACTCAATAAACAAGAAACGTTCCAAAACATTTCAGTAACGTTGCAGCAACGTTGAACTGAACCGTTTCAAAATGTTACTAAAATGTTTCTTGCTTAGTGAGAATGAACGAGAGCTTGGTAGTTGTTATTGTTACTATTACTATCAAGAGACACACACACATTGCCGATATTTTCTACTTGCACAATTCAAAAGTTTATTTTGAAGAGAAGAATCTCAATCTCTCTCTCTCTCTCTCTCACAGTTTTTTCCAGAAAGCGATCAGCTGAAATACTTTAGAAAAGATTGAAGAATCTACGAGTTAAATCATTTATGTATAATCCGAGAAGGAATACCTATACTTATATCGCTGTAATCATTTACCTTCCTCCATGCTTAGGAAAAAAATTATAGCGATAACAACTATAAAAGTGACAGTTATAAATAAAATTAATACAGAAAAAAGTTGAATAACCTATTTCATAGTTATTGCAAAACTATGAAGTAGTTTACTTAACTATTGTACATTATTTTTACATGTAAAACTTGTATTAGGTGTAGTAAAAAGAAATCCATTATTTCTTTTTACTACACCTAATATAATTGTTATCCTTGTTTGCTACCACTATGTTTTTCCCTGATTTACTGATATAATTAGATCTTAGAAAGCTATCTCTAGTCCTTCCACGGAACTATCTCTGAAGTTTGTATTAAATTACGCATTGGAGATAGTAAATTGCAAATTGAAAATTAGAATTCGACTAATCGGATAATGGTGTTATTAGTTTTCCATATCTTCATTAAAAATGTGGGGAATATCATCATTTTTCAGATTAAAGTCCTATTTTTCCCCTCTCCGTAATACAAAATTTTTAATACGAGTGGGGTATTTCATGTGAAACGTAGTATGTTTTAATATTGTTGAAATCTAATAAGGTAAATTTGGAATGAAGGATCCAAAATGGTAGACGCCGTTCTACTCGCTTTTGAAACCGCGAGCCTTCGTGATGTCATTCATGCTGATACATTTTGAGCGGCATATCCGAGTACGAATGTGAAACGGTACATTTCCACTTGTCGGATGACTTTTATAATTCCATTTATCGTGAATTATTACCGTACGTCGAGGGTCACCTGCATATCGGCGAGAGATCGCGACGGATTTTTCCGGCCGATGGCAAATTGATGCCAACCCCGCGTGGGAAACATCAACTTTCACCCACGAGACCAGAAGTAAACTCATAGCGCGCGAGTGTAACGGCTCTTCGTGTTTCAACGAATCGCGACCTAGTGTTTGCCGAGATAAAAGGAGAAGAGAGCAAAAGAGAGAGAGTCCTTAATTATAGTTCTAGCATTATTTCTTTTAGTAAGACCATCTTTTAATTTTAAGAATATCCGCTACGATGGAATACACGTTGTAATTCTTTTATTTTTGGCTTAAAGTGTGTATTCCGGTAATTGGATCTTGAATCAATGTAATTGGATCTTGATTAAAATTTTGAGAACATTTTCTTCCACGCTGACAAGATTAAAGTTTCTTTTTGGCTCTTTCGCTGTTTAATTGTATCGAGATGTTCAATTTAATTATGTAATTGGATTGTAATAGACATCATAATCTTTTTACAGAAAAATATCATTTTAATGCTAAGAAAAGTGATTATTCAATTTACTTTCTTCCTTTTAAATAATAATTAACAAAAAATGTTTTTAGAAAAATTTATTGTATACTAAAAACAAGAGTTTATTTTCTTTTGAAGAATATTACAAAATTGATTGAAGAAACAATTTTAACAATAAACAACTTTTGTTTTAATTTAATAATCTTGATGGAAGTATTAAATTTTTTAGAATTCAGAATGTATTTTAAATAAATTTAATATTTGTGATGAACTTATGATAGAGATTTGCGAATATATTTAAAATATTTGAAATAATTGTTACTTGCGTATAGTATTTTTCTGTGTAAAAATAATATCATCACTCTGCATAAGTGTCTTTGAAAATCTTTGAAAAGTATCTTTTTTTTTTGGAATGAATCATATACGAGGATTTTCAGGCAAGATATGATAAATCCATGTATCTATTCATTAAAAATATTGTTTAACAACATTTTCTAATGAATGGTTCATGTTTATAAAGAGAGTCGTGATTCTATTCGTTCATTCAATTATCTATGCGTTATCCATCATTGCGTTATCTGTTGTACGTACTGCTCAGATAATCTTTTTATTGAGATAATTTTGAATAAATACTTGTAATTAATACATAATCAATTGTAACAAAAACTTGCTAAGAGAACGTACACGAATTATTTGCTAAAAAATTCGTCATTTCCATTTACGTCATACTTCTGTAAAATTTTTCCTTCTAAGAAATATATATATTGTGTATTTATATTTAAAACTATATCAGTAACATAATTTATTTTAATTTATTTTTCTGTTCTGTCCAGTCATTAGGAAAATACCAGAATAATATTAATGACATATAATTTTTTAAAAATTAGTACAGAAAAAATTTGTTATATAGATAAATCATTAACTTAAATAATAATGTATTCTTTCATAATTTTATAAAATTATGCTTCAATTATGTTTTTATTGAAATTACAAAACGTTCAGTTATATCTTCATTAATTTATAACTCACTTAAATAAAAAAATAAGTAAGTTCATAAACAAAATATCGACAAATTTTATACAGTAAAATAATCAATTAAGAATGACATTTGACAGTTTTCCGATACCTATTTTTGATTTTTTCAGAGAGCTTGTTATGGTGAAAATTATATACGTGCCTATACAAAAATTACTAAACGAGGTGAAAATTACAAAAATTGACGAATTCACTAAGTGTTAAATGATGAAATTATAAATATTGTAAATAATTATAAATATTATAGATAGTAAATTCGCTTACTTTTATAACTTTTACTTCGTTTAAAAAATTGTAACAGGCCCTCTGGACCAAAAAATCACGAGAAAACATTTCAATTTTTAGTTATGTTTTCATTGAAGCTTAACTCACAAACAACATGTAAAATTTATAAGAGTATATCGGTAAACTTTATAGTATAAAATTAAATCAGTAATGATATTTATATAGTTTTAAAATTTTTTTTTGGCTCTCTTAAAGATCCAAAATTACAAAAAAGTATAGATCTAAACTTTAACTTCCGTCTTTATTGAAACGCAGTTTGCATAGGTCATTTGAATAAAAAATAAACATAAATATTTATAAATCACAGTTTTACACAATACAAAATTTACTTGAATATGATATTTAAGCTGTCTGCCAATATCTCTTTTCAAATCTTTGTTAGACCAAAATTATAAGAAAGTAGATGGAGACATAAGATGTTCGTTGTATGGAATTTTCTTTCTTTGGCATGATAATTGGTCATTGCAAGTTAGAATTGTGCA
>JAANIC010006522.1:1682141-1693194 GCA_017607545.1 Acromyrmex charruanus
CTTATTTACTGAAGCTGAGACATGGTATTTCAAAAATTGATTGTTCATTTCTGAGAAGTTTCAGAAACAGCGTTATTTCGTCACTTTCTCTATTAGTTTCAACAATCTATGCATTCTTTGCCGAAGTAAATGTTACATTGAAACGAATTATAAAATGTAAATTAATGAAATATAAAACGACTTATAATCACATTAATTTATTATATTCGATTTTTATTTATTTCTAACTTCTATTATCTCATTTTTATTTTTATTTTTACTTTAATTATGTTTATATAACTTATTAATTACTGTTTGATCTACAATATGTTTACCTAATTTATATGTAAGGTGGAAGAAGGTACTTAAAATTGAATTTTGTTCGGTAAAATTACTGTTAATTTTTTTTTGTATTTAATGAATATGATACATATATTATCGTCTTTGTTTTTTAGTCGATTGTTGTGAATCTTATATATGAATTTTTACATTGATGAACTTGTTATTTTATTATTCATGAACATAATTTATAAATTAATGATTAACTAAGTATAAATAAATTGTCGAATATGATCCTTTTAAATCAACTATAAATTGACGAATATGATAATAATTTTAAAATCTTTATGTTCCTACTTGTGAGAAAATTTAAAGCATATTTAATGTTTGCGTTGACGAATATCTGAAAGGTATTTCGGATATAAGATCCGGAGATAAGATTTCATTCCGGAGATAAGATTTCATTCCACGCAATATTTTCTATTTTACATATATATCACACGCTTCATCTGAGCATGACCGATTTTTTTTAAACATTAATCATAACGTTGTCAACTGATTGCACAGCGGTCGCAGGATCGCTTTCTCGTCCAAGGACAATATATCAAGGATCCTCCCGCGATGGGAAAGTCTCCGTTAACGAGTCTCGATTGCCATCGCCGCACAATAAGTCCTTTTAAGAGAAGAGATCAATTTTCCTTTCATAACACAAAACTTGGAAAATGCATGGATATAATCAAGAAAAGCTTATTAAATAGGACAATTCAAATAGAATAATTAGAGATCATTCTTTTCTTTGGTATGTTAATGAACAGAAGGTCAGATTATAGTTACAGATTTTTTGAAATCCAGTTTTCGTGAATATTGAAAAATATTATCGATATTCTTATCCATGTTATAATTATTTATTTATCACAGTTATTTGAATCATAGCTATTATAATTGTATGTCATTATATACCCAGAGAAAAGACAAAGTGATAGCGACTATAAGGATGACAACTGTACAAGTTTCATACATTATAGAATTATACACACACATAGTTAAATTTTTTATTATTTTTTGCAATTATAAAATAATTTATTCAACTATATATAATATTTAATAAAACTGGATAAAATATTGTTGCAGCAATCTCTAAATGTTACAACAATATTGCAGAGTGTTACAGTAATATTTTATGAAATATTGCAACCTTTCAAAATAATATTGTTATAATATTTTGCTGTAAGGATATATATATTAATTTTACACATAAAACATAATACTGTTACTCTATTTTTCTCTAAGCATAGTTTAATTATTAAGTTTAATTATTTAATTATTAAGTTATTTTCTAGAATAACTATTCTTCAATAGATGGAAATCAACTTCGGAAATTTGTCACTTCATTTCGAACTATACACCATCTTGCTAAACACTATCATTATAATATAACTTGATTCAGCTTTATCATATTTTAATATTAAACTGTAAAGTTTGATATTAAAAATAAATTTGTTTTTCCTCTCACAATGATCTTCTTACATTTCTATTATCGCTTAGGAGATGGTAATGCGTCACGTCACAGACAAACCGTATACTTAAGATAATTATAAAAATTATCATAAATCCGGATTTCTCTTCAAACGATTGACATCTCGATAGAGGTCACAGGTTTATTATTATTGTCATTACTATTATTACTAATAATTCAAATGACGCATTATCACCATCGCAGTTGCGCGATGACGACAGTATTCGAATATCAATAGATTCGCATTTACATAATGACACTCGTGAAAAATTCTGCGTCGTATGCATATTTCTCCCATCGGTTGATGAACAAAAGTCACCCGCAATAACCGAGAGACAGGAGATGACTTATCGCACCTTTTCTTATCTTGCTTCACGGATGCTGCGCAGCAAACTTTAAATGCTTTCCAAAGAATTATTGTTTTACCTGCTTGGATACAAATAAGAATAAATTATTCGTTTCCGCTTTACAAAATTTTTACGAGAAAACATAATGTACTACTTTAAATCACTTTAATTAATTATTTTCGTGATTCAGTACAAATAACGAAAAGGTTCGTTTACATCTTATTTGCGATGCAGATATACATGCATTGTCTTGTAGAAGAAATATGTATATATTTTGCCAAAACTTGTTTTTACTTATGTTTTATGAAATTATGAAGTCTATTGAAGAGTTGAATTTTGCAATTTTGCTCTTAAAAATGGTCTTATAAATAAAATGATCTATTCCTTACTTACAATGCAGATATGTATAATCATGAGGAACTGTATTTTGTATCGTAGAAAGAATATAATATTTTGCTGTGAGATCTTTTTGGCTTATGTTTTACAAAGCTGCGAAATCTCATCTTAAAGAATTGGATTTGAAATTAATAAATAAAAGATTCCTAGACAGAATATTTAGGATAAATATCTATTAATATTTATTTTTCGAAATGTTATGTAAATATTTTATATAAAATATTTTATATAAAACTATACTAAAGTTAAGTTTTAGTATAATCAAAATTATAAGTATAGAATGTTAGAACTTTCAATTCTCAAAAGAATTTTTTAGTGTCGGCTACGGCTAATGAAATATTCATAGTTAATGAGACCTTTCAGGTCTAGTGAATCATATATGACTCAGAATATTTAAAAAATCATATTTTTGATAATCATTAAGCTATTCAATTCAACCATGGCTAGTTTTAAAGGAAATTGTCTAAACTTTAATTGAAAAATGTTGTGATAATTGCAACCATAAGATTTAAAAAATTATTTACATAGAAAGTTTTTGGACTTTATTTATCACTGTCCAACAAAATTTAACCTTTCTTTGTAACATGAGTGTGAATGATAATTTCAGTCGTATTTTTGCTGAACAAGAATTGGTTGTCAAAATTTTATCATGTCATAATTTTGAGAAAAACAACGATTTTGAGGATTTGTCATTTTTTTATCTATTTGATGTTAAATTTCTAAAAATTATGATGTGACTTTCTAGATACTGAATACAAATCCGGCTTCCAAATTATTCCATTACAATTTTGATAAATTTATTATGTTGTTATGTAACTTTTGCTTTAGAGCAAAAACGTGAAAAATGAAAATTTTTATGTACAATATATATCTGGAGACACTGTGGGGGAGGGAGGGGGAAGGTAGTTGTCTCGGCATTAATAAGACAAACGCAGATGTACACGTATACACACATATGTACAAAAAATTTTCACTTTTCACATTTCCGCTCTAAGGATAAAGTTACGTAATCGCTAACCAGGGCCTCTATTCTTGAAAAAGAAACGTACGAAAAATTAGGAAAGTAGTATAGTATATGTTACATATATGAAACGTTTCTTTTCAAGAATAGTAAAGGCTGAGATCTGAATTCTTTTAGAGGTGAGACATATATTAAATTTTGTTAATAGTAAATAAGATATAAAAAAAGCAGAAATGTGCAAATATTTTTGCTTTTTTTGTAGTCTTATTTATTATTAAAAGTCATTTTACCCACAAATAAAAAGATTGGTTTTATTGTAATAAACACTTCTTGTATTACTTTGATATTATAATATAAAAATGCAAAAAATTAAAGAAAAATAAAGAAAGAAAAAAAATTAATGAATTGCATATGATGAGATTTTTTTTATACACATAACCGATACTAAATAATTAATTTGTAGTATTTAATCATATTTACAATACATATTAATAAATATGACCTGCACGCACGAATATCTTAGTTGTCTATTATTGAAAGTCATTTTATATGCAGTTATTGCATTTATTTATTTATTTAAAAAGTATTACAATACAAAAATGAAGAATATTAATATGTTATTCTATGTTTTTAGTTATTCTATACTGTGATTTTATAGAAAAAGTGAAAATATTTACTATAATTATGTTATTTCTTACAAATTAACATAAAATAATTATAAATGAGTGCATCTAAAACATATTTCTTCTTTACAAAAATAATGCGTTTCGAGAGTTATCTCTGTATTCAAATCCATTCTTAGAATGTCAACGTTTTGTGAACATTTATCAGAGTTCATCAGGAGAACTTCATCAGGAGTAGCATACTGTCATATAGAATATATATATGTACGTACATTTTTAGTAGTTATAAATGTCAATGAAGAGTAATAGAGATTACTGCGATCATAATAAAGACAGCTCGCCATGGTCTTAATTTCCATCCATGAGGATATTGTCATAAGTAATGATACTTTCGGGTATTTCCGTTCTTCATTCGTTTTAAACAGGGCAAAAGAAAGATAAATCTTTTGTCTTATAAGAATTACTAGTAATCTCTAGAGGACCAAAAGCTGATATATCAACTTTTAACGATTTATCTTTTGGACGTTTTTAACCTTGGTAATCAGCCAGGACAAATTAAAAAAAAAAATATTCCTACATTATGATGTCGAGCAGGGCTGTCTAGAATCGAAAACTATACGATATCGAACAGTCATTCGTTTGCAAAGGATTAAGTGAATTTTGTTGGATTTTTATTTTGTATACTTCAATATTTCACAAATAATAATTGATATCGAAACTTCCTGTCTGCGATGAAGGAGAAGAGGAGGAGAGGGAGGAGAGAAATTAGGCTTGAACTTGCTGAAGTCTTTATTCGCTAAAAACGATTTTCAACAGTCACAATAAACGCAAACTTTCTATGATTGTTTTATATTTTATATTTGATGTAAATAATATTATTTTATCATAAAAGCAAAATTCATTATAATATAAAACATCAAAAATTTTACTTAATTAAATAATTTGTAAATTCTTGTTTATTTTATTATATCGAACGAAATATGCAGTAATTAATGATACAATACATTTTAGAAATTACACATCTAGCCTTAAAGTTTTCGCAAAATATTTTCAATTGTGTACTGCTTTTCAATATATTGTTTTGAAATATATTGATATTTTTATTTTCTTATGTTCTGAAATTTGCTTTGAAAACCTATTTCAATAAGTATTTAAAATAATTTAGATGTTTGTGTCTTTATAATTTCAAAAACATCCACTTCCGCTAATTGCTCGTCACTTTCCTTTTTCAGAGTGCAAAAAAGTAAATGACAATATATAATTTGTTTTTAATTGAATTGAAACCGAGAACTTGAAGTAAGTTGAAATGCGTATGAAGATATATATTAAAATATTTGTCATCAGATATGGATTATTAAATTTTTTATTATTATACATACACTTGCGCTGAGATTCTTAGTTTCTTATGCATTCTTGTCTTAAAACAAACAATGCAATAAATATCTCTGTAATTATTTTTTATGTTTTCTTGTTGTTATTATTTTTATTATACAAAACAATAGTTTTACAAAAGAAACAAGGATGTATGGACATGTATGGACATATTTCATATATAATTACATATAATTATATGTATATATTTATGAATGTTTATACTTGTTTGTGGGTGTTTATATATATTATGTATATTCGTGCATAAAACATTTTTTATATTCAATTAAAGAAAAGATAAATTTTTTATTCATATCCGAAGAATTAAAAAGTTGGAGTCACAAAATTGAGAATGTGTGTATTCTGAATTTTTTAAAAATTAAACGTTGTTATTCGAAGGAACCGACTGTAAATATAGTTTTTCAGAAGAACATTAAAGACAAATTAAAACGATTTCTCCGATAGCTAGTTTCCGATATTTAATTCTACGCGTAACGTACATTCAACGCAACATTTTGCAATATAAATCTGAAATTCTAAGCCTGGAAAGTTGTTGGTTTCTTGCTGCACAATCACGTTCAATTGTGCTTCCCTTAGATATCTTGGCCATACCGCGGGCGAGGTGGCGAAATAATCGCTGCGCGAAAGTTCATCGGATGAGGATTCGTTCGAAAAAAAAAAGACTTAGAAGAATCCTATCTTCTGCAACGGTTACACCTAGAAACGGCAGTTCTCCGACGGCAGGCATTGAACCTTTCACCTATCACGGCAGCAGTATCGCTTCCCGGCCGATCCCTTCATGCTCCATGCTTTCTGTTACAGGCGATGGCTGCGGGAATAACATGTTCAGGTGCAACGACGGCAAATGTATACAGTCGATTCTGGTATGCGATTATCGTGGAGACTGCGACGACAACAGCGATGAAATGCAGTCATGTCGTAAGTATTGGAATGTCCTTCTTTATCTGTATTACTTTAAAAATATTTAACATAGTTTACACGTTGTTGTATCTTTTAGCAATAACTATGGCCTGTGGTATTAATTATGAACAATTTTTTAATATTATATAATAAGAATGCACGTCTTATTATTTTTATGATATAAATACGATTAATTATTATTATTATGTCTTTTTTTGAGGATGTAGTATCCAAAAAAATTAAGAGAGATTTCATTTTATAAATGTTATTTTGCCACATATTTTGTAAAAAAAAAAAAAATAAAATAAAAAAAAAGAAAAAAGGTAAAGCTACAGAAATAGAGCTCGATTGAGATTTCTGTGATGAATAAAAGATTTTTTATTTTCTTGTTATTGTTATTTAGTTTTATTGTCGTATTATATATACATATATTCGCATGTGATTATAATAAATATATCTCATATAAAACAATCAGAATTTCTGTGAAATTGGAGCATATCTTTGAATGTGAAATTTAATCGGACAAATACGCTTCACGTTCATGCTAATGAATAATTAATGACTTATGCTTCATTAAGAAATAATAAAGAGGGATGCATGTATAATCCGCGATCGCCCGTTGCCCTCATTACAGCTCGCGGTGAAAGAACTTTCAGAATCCAACTCCTTCATTCAGTACTCTTGGCCGGTAGATAAAGGCTAGCAGGATTTACGGTTGCGAAGACTCCAAGATGTAAAAAATTAATTTTGCTCATAAGCGTTATAGTCCTGACAGTGTTATTGGAAATTAATTGATATTAACTGTTTAAAAGAAAATTGAGGAAATGGGTCTTAATTTTTAAATTGACATAATTTCAGATATAAAATAAGATGATATTAAAAGTTTTATGTCGAATTTTCTAAGATAGTGCTCAAATTTTTCGACAAATTCTACGCGATTCAGATTTGCTCGGAGCGATTATGACTGCGGCCTTGGGACGGTCAATTTTTGATATCGCTCTTCCTGTTTACGAACAGAATGGATTGTCGCGAATTATGTACAGCTTATAACAAATCTCGTGCCGGAAGAGCGTTCGACGAAAATCCGAGGCTTCCTCTCGGAAGTGCTTAGTCTCTTTGTCTAACATTTTTTTCCATGCAGCTTACGTGACCGCTTTTGTGATTATTTCTTATCATTAGATTTACAGGAAGTGTAATACAATTTGAGCGTTATTTTTTCATGCAAGCAGGGACAATCAATGTTTTTTCGAGATTTAAAGGCGGAAGGAAAAAATCCTATTAAATTAGCGAAGCTGCGATAATGTCTGGGGACAATTTTTAAAGCGTTCAAGGTTAATATAAAAATGCAACCTTCATAAAGATAAAATTATCTTCTTTGTAATCTTTACAATCTTCTAACAAAAATGCTTCTAAGAAAAATGATACTCAATTCTGAAGTCCTTTTCGTCAAATTTGCATGTGCTACGTAATCGTGATACCAAATTTCTTTCTAATAATGTTTTACAATTTTTCGAATAGGGCAAATTTACACGTATGCGCAAAATTTTTATTAAGAATAAAATAAATTCATCTCTGACCGTTATTTTTATAAAACAATGTCGTTTAGACTCAGATAAAAAAATAATGGCGATTATAAAAGAAGAATTATATAAGTTTTTTATATATAAAATTAATATAATAAATAATGTACGTAGTTAAATAAACTATTTTATTGCAAATATTAGAAACGATAAAGTAGTTTATTCAATTATATAGTTTGTTCAACTATGCACGTTAATTTATTCAACTATGTACATTAATTCTACATTAAAATGTACAGTTATTACCTCTATATTGTAATAATGTATATATAAAGATTTTCCTAATTGTGAAATGTTTTTCCAAATGTTTTTCCTAATTGTGAGCATATTCTTTCTGTAAGAAACCAGATTCGGATCTAATTGTCTTTTATTCTCCGCGAGCGCGTGTCCCTTGCTCCTGTTCAGGGTTCGCCATTTGCCTAGGCCACCGTGAAGTGACGGCCATTTATTATGCGGGTGACAATGTAAAACCGGAAGCAAGGCTGTGACCCTCTTTCGAGGACAGTATGCACAAGTATCGCGCGTCATTCAATGAAACGGATCCATTGGCACGATTGTATCTCGCTTTGCGTGGAATATCAGTCCCAATTCTACGCTCGACAACTTTCTCCTCAATATCCATCCCCTTCCATCTTGGCCATCAATTACTTGTACTTGTTTGTAGGCATCTATTACAAGTATTACAATAAATCCCTTTTTGTGTCTTTACTATAACATCTCCAAATTGAAAACGGGAGTGAACGAAGCTGTTAATTCAATGTCACCAAGTTCTGTTAATAGAATGAAGAATCTAAAAAAAATCGTCGATCATATATGTGTTGTTTGGAAAAAAATAGCATTAAAGTAATAGCCTGGCGCTGCAACATGATTGTCATACCATCCGGTATATTAAACGATCGAGGGTGCTTCCCTCGATCGTCCGACGAATCGACTGGCTGATTATATACTCGCGCACAATTATTGCACCATATCGGTATGTTACGTTGTACTAACGATTCTTCGCATGATGCACATTGTGTAGTCCATTTTCATGGAACGTCTTTAGGAATTAAGTACAGCACTTCCGAATTTCTCTCTGTATTGGTTTCTAAATGAAAAAATGCTGAGAATTTTAAAAAAATAGTTTCCTATTTTGTCTGAGTTCGCTAAGTATTCTGAACTTCTGATGACAGAAGATAGAGATCACAAGATAGATGATAGAAGATAGAAATCACGCTTGCTCCTTATACAATTTTAGCTTTGCATCGATATCTAGATTATCTGGTTGTCTTTCTTGTACCTTGGTATTCAAAAATTTATCAAGATTATTATTAATAATGATAAATCAGTTGTTTCCTGGCCAAAGCGAGTTGATCACGAGACAGCTCGAGATATTCTGTTTCAACTTTTTTATATCAACGTGTTAAATTTTATGATTCAACTTAATTTATTAATTTATTAACAATAAACGATTCATTAGAACTGTATAATGTGAACACACAATGACTTCTTCTTCTTCTTCTTAGAGTTTCTTTCTTTTGCATTTTTAATAGCGTTTTTCATTGATAGAACTAGTGTGCACTCAGTGCACATTAAACTGTTGTATACTAATTTAATCTGAATGTAAAATTGAGTTATCTCAATTAATAAAATACCCAATGTATATTTTATCAAATACCACAATAAAATGTATTAAGAATTTCGCGGTTTAATTCATTTCTATATTTTTATTAAACGTACATCTTTACGTCGATTTATGTACACCGGTTTTAAAGTGCACTGAGTGCGCATCAGCTCTGCCAATGAAAAACACTATAAGTCTAAAGAACTAATTCGGTGTGCAATTTGAGAGACTACAAATGTGGTATATAAATTCATATGAAATTATTTGAAGTATTCAAGATATAGCTTCGACTGATATAAGCATTATTTAGTTATTGTATATTAATTTATTAAATTAAATTTATTTATATATAATTTAATTTATAATGTAATTTTTTAATGTATTAATTTTTGAATTGGGTTTTAGCGCCGCCGGATTGCGAGATAGGCCAGATCACGTGTGGCCAGTATAGTTTCAACAAAACGTATTGTATACCACCGCATCAACGATGTGATATGACTGTCGATTGCGTCGACGGCACTGATGAAGATGGCTGTAGTGAGTATAAATTGCAATCATTTTTGTCAACGTCAACCTTTCCTGTTTGCTTCTTTCATATCGCATATGACATCAGAAAATTTGTATTCTCACGTAACATAATGTACATGTATCAATATGCACGGAAACGTTTTCTTCTGAAGGCACGAAATTAAATTAATACTTTTTATATCTCTGTTGAAAAAAATTCTTATAATATTTTTAAAAATTTATCACGTTTTAAGTTTATAGAGATTTTTTTTTAAACATGAAAGAAATAAATGACAACACGAGAACAACAGAGCACACCAGGATTCGAACCGAGACTCGATCTCCTTTTTATTGTTACAAATATCTATCTTTGCCACACAGCCCTGAACTTCTCTATTGTTGCTTATTTCCTCTAAATTTCTTATAAATACTTCAAAATTTTTCAGATGTTATAAGTTTTCTTCGGAAATTAGAGAATGAGAAATCTTAGAATAATTCAAAATTCACTGTATATAAAAATTCTAGAAAAGATGTGGACTTTCTCAGCACTTCTGAAAAGTATTTAAATTTATATAAAAAATTTGTAAAAGTTAGAAATACAGTACAAAATTTTATATATATTATATATATCTATTATAAAATATTATGTATATCTATTGTAGCATACTTAAGGAAAAAATATTTTATTATAGTGTTTTAGAAAGATCTCGAGATAAACTACAAGAATATGCAATGAAAAGTGGGGGTTTTCGTTTAAGAAATTGACCTTCACGTAATTTTCAAACGACTATCCAAGATCAAACTAATGATATCATCTTATGTCCCCCTCCAAACCATACAAACCATTTTTGTCTGAAATATTTTTTTGTATCTTCCATATTTGTCGAAATATTTCCTTGGTTCGATTAAAATGACTCACCTTTACTATCTCAATATAATATTTGCTTTATGGAGATATAAAAACATTAAA
>JAANIC010006522.1:1693528-1712261 GCA_017607545.1 Acromyrmex charruanus
CAAGTTGTTTCTTTATTATAATTCAATTGATCACTTTAGTACGTCTTATATGTTAGAATTAACAGGTTTTTTTTATAAAACTTTTTTGAGATTTTTTTGAGTAATGAAATACTTGGCTGAGTTTATTTATATCCATTTTTTATTGGGAGGTATGTAATATTCGATATTATTTTATGCACTTGATATATTTTATTTTATGTTGTAAAAATATATTTAGGAATTTATACAAGAATTCTAAAAATTGAAAAATTAAAAAAAAATTTTATCAAGAGATATCTTTTATTTATTTTTATTTAAAAATCCCATCTTGTGCCAAAAGTGTTATTTGTGGATTATTTTTTTCTTAGTGGATTATTGTATCAGTCAATTGAAAAATAAATTTATGTATGAAAACAGAAGATTTGCTACAGTATTTCACGTGCAATAATAATTTTTATATTTATATTTCACTTCTTTTTTCTTTCATAAATAATGAAAAAAAGAACAATTGTTAATGACGACTTTAAGAACATCAGCTGCGCCATTTAAATTATGAATATTAATTATCGCGGATATATTATACAAAAAGACATTATCTCGTCAGTGACAAGGCCACTGGTATAAGAATATGGCTAAATAGCAGCTGTGAAGCGATTAAGCGGATTCTTCACGCTAGGATTCACTAAATTATCGCGTTGTCATGATAACACGCACTGCACATTGTTAAATCAGCAACATTATGTTCACTCAAGTCATAAAAATGAAGATTGAGATTTGTAAACATTTTATTGCCGTTAGGCGTCGATAACGTTTTCTTTTCTTTTGATGCTGACATTGCTGATCTTTTGCTGACCTTTCTACCGTCAGTTTTGTGTTATTTATAATCATTGCTGTTTTGAATCGTAATATATTATTTAAACTTTTGGAGAATATTTTTCAATCTCTTTATTATCAATATTGATATTAGAATATTTTTTAGAATTAAAAATTTTCTCGTAAGATTTATCATTATTCAGAATTATTATATATGTAATGATTATTATAATTTTATTATTATAACATTTTTCATCTTTTTTAGTCAAAAGAACGTGAATTTTTAAAAGAACTTTTTAGAAAAATTTCATTTCTTAAAAACATAAAAAATAATATTTTGTTAAAGCATTTCGCAATTAAATTTAATTGAAATAAAATCTACATGGTTCCACATTTTGCTACTCCCCTTATCTTAATATCCCACGAACCAAACGAGAAAAATCACGTTTCAGGTTGCCATATCAGGCTCATTCTGCATGTTTATCAACGGCGCGAACGTGTCGTATTAAGTGATCATCAAGATATGATTGTGCATTACGTGCAGCTAGTGTATTTGAGTTATCACAAAAAACCATTTGGACCGGAAAGCGTGATCAACTTCAGATCACCTTTTGACGTTAATTTAGAGGAATATGTATGCTACTTCATTTGTCACGTTCTTCATTCATAAGTGCGAAACACTAGAAATGTTTCACAAGTCAGATGGATTGCAAAGGGCGTACAATATATACGTTTAAACCCTTCAGCTTTTGCAAATATAATTCATAATGATATAAAATAATTTTTTCTGAATTTAATAAAAATAAAAAGAGCAATTAAATGAGCAAATGAGAGTCATGCGCAGTGTCGGTGTACTATTTAACAAATAATGGATTACTCTTAAAAATATATTTATTTTAATTCATACGTTTCAGCTCCTCTCCTTGCCCCCCCTCCGGAGAAGGGGGGGGGGGCATCTTCAATGAACAATGTCGATATTTAACATTTAAAGGAATTTTTTTTAAACTTTAATCTGGCAGTCAGAACACATCAGATGAATATGTTTCTCTCGCATTAAGTATAATCCAAGCAAATTAGAAATCTGTATAAAATATCTAGAATCAGAAAATGAAAACGTGGATCAGTCATACATACAATTTGGTATTACTTAATTTAGTCAAAAGACAATCCTTTACAAATCAAATATAGTGGTAGAAAAATTCAAGTGACAATTTAATAAGAAATATCCTGAAACATCACAAGATGATATTTATTCCAGCGTCGAACATTTATTTTTATTATTTATATTATAGTATAATAATTTATGAAAAAAAAGATTTGCAAAAGCAAAGAAGTAAAAGACATTGATGTTGCAGCATACAGAAAATGCCAGCCAGATGACTTCAGGTGCGTTGGAACCACACCGGAACTTTGTATACCTAAAGAAAAAAAGTGCGATGGTTATCTGGATTGCCGGAATGGTAGAGATGAGGAAAGATGCGAAAATAATATGAAGCCAGCCTGTCGATTGGATCAATTCAGGTGCAATACTACGCAACGCTGCGTCGAGCAAGCTGCGAGGTGCAATCACTGGGACGACTGTGGTGACAACAGCGACGAAGAACACTGCAGTAAGCTCGATTTTGCAATACGTTCATTTAACGCTTCACGATTTATCCCTTCAGCCATCATTACTTTCAAATGGATAAAATTTAACTTTTTATTTCTCTTATTAATTTTTTCTATTTATACTATATTAAGGTAGCGTTTTTTAATGGGTACATACTTAATAAAAAATGTACTATTTATAAAAGTAAACTTGAATCGCAGGGTAGCTCCTATAAATAATATAAATAAGATTTTCTTAACGATATAATTATTTAATCATTTATATAATTATTTACTTCCATAACTTAAAAAAAATTATTTAAGGAAAGAAAAATTATTTTAATGACGATTTAACGAGAGATTTATGATTTTGCATATTTTATTTATAATATGAATGTTCGTGATGCACGTAGCTGTTGAAATACTTTTCTATAGATATTTAAGATATTTAATTTTTATATTTCTTTTAGTAAAATTCAAAAAAATTTTTAATAAAAAAGAAATTGCAGAAATGAAATACAAATAATTAAATAATTTGAACAAAATAGTACTGTAACTATATTATACTATTAGAAAAACTTTCAAAGTCTTTTTTAAGATGAATTTTAACCATTTTTCTATGGACCCAAATAAATAAAACTAGTACTTGCATTTAGTTACTCAAAAGCTATAAGATTACATGTATAATTTACTTTGCGTATTTAGTCAGAAATTGATCTATTTTTAGAAAATCATTGTTCTTTACTTTTTTTTATTTATTTCCCTTATTTATATTATATAAGTTATCAGGAAATGTCTTTTGATAATTATATAATGTATTGGTTTGTACATTTACATCGAGGATCGAAAGGCAAGACTAATCATATTAAAAAATTTTACAATAGTTGCAGAGCTGCTTTTTCTGCTGAACGCAGCCAATGCATCGGAACAAAATCTGATCGTAGCGCTACAAACTTCATAATTCAGGCAGCTGTAACTTAATTAACTTTATTAAAAATAAACGAAATTTAAATTTAAGAAAGAGATTTTTAAACTTAGAATCTCGACTTTTGACAGGTTACCATGTCTTTTGAGTTTCTATAAATTTGATAATTTTTATATATAGAAAATTACAAAACTGGAAATAACAGGAAAAAGTGAGAAAATTTCTTCTCATTTTCATCAGGCGTATCCAAAAAAATTGGCGAAAATTTAACTTTTTAACGTGAAAGCTTAAAGTTTTCTTTATAAAACCATTTTTAAAAATTAATTTTTCTAAGATTTTTTTTGTTACTAAGTTATCATATAGAAGGAGCATTTTGAGACTTTGATTGCTCATAACTCCATTAAAAATCATAGTATTATAATTAAAAAAAAAAACAGATTTTTGAAGCTGAAACATTCTTTGATCGAATAGTAATTGCCTCAAACATATGAACATGATATAAATGAAGTACGCTACGAACTTTTGTTATACGAACTTTTGTTATCTGTTACTGTCTAAGAAAATAAAATTTAAATTGTAACAATTTCTACAAAGTATGATGTTAATAAAAACTTCTCGACGTTATCGAGTGATTAAAATTTTAATTAAATTTTTACCATTAATTTTCCCAAATTTTATTATATCAAGTTATCATAAAAGATGTTTTTAATGACTATGTAATATATATGTTAGGCTCAAAGAAAACGCTCACTGAGCGAAAAAATTGACTACAACGCGTTATGACTTTTGAGATTTAGCCACAATGCGAAATTCATGTCGTGGCTCTTTCAGAAACGCTCACAATGCGTTCTGGCATATTATTATATTATATTATTATTATAATTGTTATATTATTATTTTGCTTTGTAGTCTTTTTGAATATATACTATACAGGGTGTCTCAAATTTTTTAACACATCACTTGTGGGCAGGTATACCTGAGTCGAAAATTCCTGTACCATTTTGTTATTCTCGCAATAGTTAATGAGATATTAATTTTTAAAGATTGCTGAATAAGTGACGCATGATTGCTGATAAGATCGACGCATATAAGACAACTTATATACTTTATAATATCTTTCGGAGCTCTTTATGAAGTATCTTAAAGAAATTTCTCAGAGAACTCTTAAAGATATCTTAAAATTGTTTTATGTGTCGATTTTGAACATTTTACTCATTTGGGTGACTAAGAAAAAAATTGTAAAAATTACAAAATGTTAGAAGACTTTCAACTCAGTTTAGTTCAATCTACCTGCCTACAAGCGGTGTGTTAAAAAATTTGGGATATCTTATATATGAAATTAAATCGTGACAGTTCGTAAAAATAATGAGAGATTTCTTGATAATATTCAGGTTTTCCACCTTGCACCAGTGATCAATTCCGATGCGCCAATGCACTCTGCATTCCAATAGCATATCAATGTGATGGATATAAAGATTGCCAGGATGGTTCCGATGAGAAGTCTTGCACAATGACACTCTGTCCAGGAAACAAGTTCATGTGTCCGAAAGGTGCAGCGGATGGAAAACCATTATGCATCAATCGATCTCAGCTATGCGATGAAAAACAGGATTGCGAGGACGGGGCGGACGAGGAAGCGGCATGTTGTAAGAGCAATTTAACTTTATATGTGTTAAATTACAATATTAAGCGCAAAAAGTTTAAAACAATCATACATTTGTTACATCAGTTCTTTTTAACAATACCAGAAGATTATGTAAAATATTTCGCGAGCACACAATAACATCATTAGTAGTTACAAATTTGATAGAAATTATGATAAATATTATAACAATTAATTAATATACAGAGAAACAAAAAGATAACGCATTTAAAACTCCAAATAACAAACCTCGTTAACATTTTGAAATATATTAGATATGGAATTTTTTTTATGTAGACTATGTGGATTCTATATTTTAAATTATAGTATTAAATGTAGAATATATAGAATATAGATTTAGGTTCACATTAAAAGACTAGCATTTAAAAGAACATTTAAAAGAATAAAATCTTTATAATAATTCTTTATCGTACAGCGACAAGTATGTGTGGCTCACTTGGTTGCCAACATAAATGTCAAGCCTCTCCTACTGGAGGGACTTGTTACTGTCCCGAAGGAAGAATACTTGCCAACGATTCACGGACTTGTATTGGTAAGCTATTTGACTTTTACAAATTAAAACTATTAATCCAATATGCAATGATTTTTAGTATCTAATAATGCAATGATCGAAGAATCCTGAATTAGAAAAATTTAAGAATTTACTCATAGAGCTCGCCCACTTTTGCATCCTTTCTTCCGCATCGCCCATCAGACTTTTTTCTTTCTGCAGATCGAGACGAATGCTTCGAGTGGGGCTTCTGTGAACAACTGTGCGAAAATACTGACGGCTGGTATACGTGTTATTGCGCGCCCGGTTACATTCTTCATGGAAGCAACAAGTGTCGCGCCCAGAACACCTCTTCCTTGGAGCTTTTACTTGCGCAAGATCGCGCAATATGGCGATTAAGCTCGACCGGCGAGGACCGAAGAATAATTGCAAACGCTACCGGTGCGAGTGGGGTGGACTATTTGTACTCGCGAAATTTGCTTTTCTGGAGCGATATGAAGACACGGAAGGTTCATTCGGAATCTCTCAACCTCGGTAGCGATACGCCAGCTAAAGTGGACATCAGTATGGCGGGTTCCTGGGGACCCGTGTCCATCGCGATAGATTGGATTGGCGAGAAACTCTACGTGGCGGATTCTATTGTGCAAAAAGTGGACGTATTCGAATTGGATGGACGTTACCATGGAATAGTAGTGGGTTCCAATCTCACCAATCCGTCTGACATCGCGTTGGATCCCACGAAAGGTCTCATGTTCATCGCTGACAGCAAGCAGGTCCTACGCACCAACATGGATGGTACTAATGCGTTCCCTGTTGTCTCTGAAGCAGCTTATAAGGTCTCCGGCGTGGCCGTTGACATTATTGCTAAAAGGATATACTGGTGTGACTCCCTATTGGATTACATTGAAACGGCAGACTACAGAGGACACAACAGAGTAATGATTCTCAGAGGTTCTCAAGTACCATCTGCAATCAGACTTACTCTCTTTGAAAACAGGATATTTTGGACAGACGGCACCAAACAGGCTGTCATGAGTGTTGACAAGACTCAGGGAGATTATTCCATTCAAAGTGTATTCAAGGTATGAGAGAGAGAGAGAGAGAGTGCGACACTCGAGTTTGTTCATATTTGATTAGTAATAGAACAGAAACGAAACTCAATTTAGTCGGTTTCTATTGCAGTTTGAGTAATTGATATATATTCTTCAATTAAATAATAATGTTATACTATGTTGTTTAATACAATATATTTACTCAAACAGTTTTGAGAATATTTATATTAAAGGATCTATATTAGATTCATATTGTAATGTTTATAATTTTTTTTTAAGATACGCGACGCCAAAGCTATAAAAGTCTTGCATCCACTCTCGCAACCTAGCGTCTCCAATCCCTGTGGCAATAATAATGGTGGTTGTCAACATATGTGCATTGTCACGGCCTCCAGTGATCAAAACAATCGATTAGGCTATCGCTGTGCTTGTCACATTGGATGGCGATTGGCAGGTGACATGAGGAACTGCAATTTAGTGCAGGAGTTTCTCATGTATTCACAGCAGAGGTTTATTAAAGGACGCGTACTCAATCCTGTAATGGAAGGCTTTAGCGATGCTATTCTACCGGTTGTATCCAGGCGGGCACGATTCGTTGGACTAGACTACGACGCACACGACCAATACATCTATTATAGTGATGTTCTTCAGGATGTTATATACAGGGTACACCAGAACGCGACTGGACGTGAAATCGTTCTGGCTAGTCAAAATGAAGGGGTGGAAGGGCTTGCAGTTGACTGGGCTGCAAAGAATCTGTACTATATCGATTCGCGTAAAGGTTTGTTGATAACATGATCTTATTAAATGTTTGAGATGTTAATCTTCAATTTGGTTAATTTGTAGTATAAATTTTAGTAACTTTTTAACAATCAATTGAAACCCATAGTTAAAAAAAAAATTATAAAAAGCAGATTTTATTTAGATGATGAAAATTTTGCTACTTTCTCAGGCACACTAAATGTGCTCAGCACTCGGAATGTCACCTATCGGCGAACACTACTGAAAAATCTGAAGCGTCCTCGCGCGATCGTAATTCATCCAAACCAAGGTTACATCTTTTTCTCCGAATGGGATCGTCCGGCTAACATCAGCAGGGCCCACGCTGATGGTTCCAACCTGGTTGTCTTCAGAAATCTAACTCTGGGTTGGCCAAATGGATTAGCGATCGATTTTACTGAAGATCGATTATATTGGTGTGACGCTCTCCTAGATCACGTGCAGCACTCAAATTTGGACGGTACGGATGTTCGAACGGTGAACTCTAGACTGATACGACATCCGTTTTCCATTGCCATTCACGAGCATTGGATGTATATCACCGATTGGCGCCTTGACGCTATTATTCGATTGCATAAAGAAACTGGCGAGCAGGAAGCTATTTTGGTCCGTGAACCTGCTACTAACAGACTTTACGGCGTGAAAGTTTTTAGCCGTGATATTCAGAGAACGACGAATAATCATCCTTGTACTATCAACAACGGCGGTTGCGAAAAACTTTGCTTTGCTATTCCGGATAATTCTTCGCATTCTGATATCATGTTCCCTGGTATGCAATCAGTACCGAAGCTCACTCAAGTATGTGGATGTCCTTATGGAGAACGTCTTCAAGGCAATAGTAGAAGTTGCGCAGCAGATCCTGATGGAGAACCACCTTTGCAGGCGTGTCCACATACTTGGGATTTTACTTGCGCAAACCAGAGGTGCGTAAAAATTTGACTTCTTTAACTGATAATTGAAGCTGATTCTTTACAACCACAACACATTCAACACTTGATAAAGTTCTCAATAAAAAGTTTAAAAGTTTTATATATTTAATTATTGTAATATATTGACAATTTAATAGAGGAGAAAATAACGTATTACGACTCTATAAGGGTCGTAAAAATATTTTTCCATAAAGGACGAAAAGAGATCATAATGTACCATTTTCTCTTGAATTACTCTGCTTTACAGTATACTATTCATTTAAAAAATAAGAACTAACACCATTTTTCAGCCAACATATTATCTTATATTTAGTTAAATATAAGGATCGATAGGTTTTTTTCTAAGTGTATTTATAAATTCAAATATTTTAATTTTTAATCGATCTTCTTTTAGATGCGTCCCAAAATCCTGGGTATGCGATGGTGAAAATGATTGCCTCGACAATAGTGACGAAATGCAAAACTGCACAAAACCGACGTGTAGCGCAAATGAGTTCCAATGCAAATCAGGTCGTTGCGTACCAATGACATTCCATTGCGATTCCGAGAACGATTGTGGTGATTATAGTGATGAGATGGGTTGTCCGAATGTGACTTGTAGCGCCAATCAATTCGCTTGTGCCAATAATCGCTGCATTCCTGCAACTTGGAAGTGCGATTCCGAGAATGATTGCGGTGACAGCTCCGATGAGGGTGAATTTTGTGCAGCAAAAACTTGTTCGTACTTCCAGTTCACCTGTCCACGCTCCGGTCACTGCATACCGCAGTCCTGGGTATGCGATGGTGATAGTGATTGTTTTGACCGACAAGATGAGATGGATTGTCCACCAGTTACTTGTCTTAGCACACAATTCACATGCGCAGATCAAAAGATGTGTGTTTTAGCATCATATAAGTGTGACGGCATTAGTGATTGTAATGATGGATCAGATGAAGTAGGCTGCCCATCATTAGCACCGGATCAGTGTAACACTGACAAGCAGTTCCAGTGTGTCAGTTCAGCTATCTGCATACCGAAAAGCTGGTACTGCGATGGTACTGCGGATTGTCCTGACAAATCCGATGAACCAGAATCATGCGGAAAAGTCGACTGCCAGACTGGATTTTTCAGGTTTGTTATATTCATTACATTTTATTTTCCTTTAGAAAGCATTGTAGATGATAAAAATGTACATCTTATTTCTGTTTAATTCATCAATATTCGATTTTATATATTCCTCAGATGCCGAAATGAGAGATGCGTGTTCAAAGCATACATCTGTGATGGAAAAGATGATTGTGGAGATGGATCTGACGAAGACATCGAACTGCATGCATGCGGTCCTCCTACATTCAAGTGCGACTCCCAACAATGGAAGTGTCCAAATGTAAAGAATCGTTGCGTGAATACAACCAGCGTATGCGACGGTAAATTAGATTGTCCCAATGGAGCGGATGAAGGACCCGGTTGTGACACCGCCGAATGCCATCATCAAGGTGGATTATGTACCAATGGTTGTATTCAAACTCCATTTGGTGCGCAATGCATCTGTCCAGCTGGCGAGGAACTCAACAGTGACAGCTTGACATGTCAAGATATAAACGAATGTGACCCGGATGGAAGATGTTCGCAGCTCTGCAAGAACACAAAGGGTAGCTACTATTGCAGCTGTGTGAATGGTTACACATTAGATGCGGATAAGCATACGTGCAAGGCATTTAATCATAGTGCTGCGTTTTTGATTATTTCCAATAGACATACTATTCTGGTAGCTGATCTTCAAGATCAAGCATTGGAACGAGTTCCTATCAATGTAGAGAACGTTGTGGCGACTGCCAGTAATATGCACACAGGTACTATTTTCTGGTCGGACATGAAGTTGAAGCGAATCTCGCGATTGGATCGTGGTAGTGATCCTCAAGACATCATTAGTACGGGTTTAGATTTGGTAGAAGGCCTAGCCTACGACTGGATTGGTCAGAATCTGTACTGGTTAGACTCAAAGCTGAATACAATCGAAGTTGCTAAGGAGACTGGAGTTGGAAGAATGATTCTCGTTAAAGAGAATATTACACAGCCACGTGGAATGTGTTTAGATCCCAGTGAAGGTGCGAGATGGCTCTTCTGGACCGATTGGGGTGAAAACCCTAGAATCGAAAGAATTGGAATGGATGGCACCAATCGATCTACTATTATCAGTACAAAAATTTATTGGCCAAACGGTCTTGCGCTAGATATTGCAAATCGCAGAATATATTTCGCAGATAGTAAATTAGACTTTATCGATACTTGTAAATATGATGGCAGCCAGAGACTTCAGGTTTTAGCCAGCTCGCACTATCTTCTGCATCCCCATTCACTTACTCTCTTCGAGGACACTATGTATTGGACTGATCGGCAGCTCAATCGAGTTCTTTCTGCACATAAATTTAAGGGTTCTAATCAGACGGTGGTGTCGCATTTAATTTCGCAGCCTCTTTCCATACACGTGCACCATGCAGTCCTACAACCGATCACTGCAAATCCTTGCGCCAACACATCTTGTGAACATTTATGTCTGCTATCGCCTAATCCAAAAGGATACAGTTGTAAATGTCAGGTAAGTAATTACACAGATTTCAAAGTAGAAACTATCAGAAATTCTATTTATCTAGATTGAATTATTTTTCCTCTGATATTTGAAAAGGTTGGATTTAAATTACTGTCTGATGGACGTTGCATGGAAGAGGAAACACCATACTTAATGGTTCTTCGAGGTTCTCAGATCATTGACATTTCTTTGACGCCTAAAGAAATCAAAACTGGATACATCACGCCTATCGTAGGTGTGGAAGGCGGAAGATTTATCGAATATGACAGAAGAGATCGTACTATCTACTGGTTGCAAAGTATAATAATTATATACTTTTTTATACTTCTTGTTTTTTTTTTGCAAAGTCTTCTTAAGATCTAAATTCTTCAAGTTTTAAGAAAGAATTTTATTATTTATTAATTTTATTATTTATATCAGGCAAAGATAGCGATAACGAGAACGGTACGATTTATGCCATTCCCTATAATGGTGGCAACCGGACGGAGTTTCCAAATCCTTCTGGTGATACTGGTATTGTCGGTTCACCATCCACTATGGCACTGGATTGGCTTGGACGCAATATGTTTATCGGCAACAAATTTGCATCTAATATCGAAGCTATCAAATTAGATGGCAAGACACGATTCCGTACAATCGTTTTATCAAATGATGGAAATCGAACGTCAGTATCTAAACCAAAGGCGATGTGCGTTGATCCTATTGACGGACAAGTATTTTGGGTGGACGATGGAGGTTTCGGAGTACCCCAGAAAATTGGGCGGGTTAATATGGACGGCAGTAATCCGCTAGTTCTTGTAGAGAGTCTAGAACGCCCTGAAGCAATTACTATCGATATACCTAGCAAAACGCTATACTTCTCTTGCAAAAATCCAGTTTTTATCAAATCTATGTCAACGGATGGTCAGAATATTCGTACCATTCTCACCGCGGCAAATAACATGGCAATGCCTAAGGCAATAGCTGTCCATGAATCTCGTTTATACTACTTGGATTCACTTTTTGATAAGATCGAGCGTGTTGATTTGTCTAATGGCGATAATCCAGTCACTATTATTGATAACGACTCTGAGCTTCGTACACTAACCATTTATAAAAAACGTGCAACTGGATCTCATCCTTGTCTTATAAACAACGGAGGTTGTGAACAGCTTTGTCTACCTGCGTCTGGAGGTACACGCGTTTGTGCTTGCGGAATGGAATATAAGAAGGTTACGGAAACCAGATGCGAACCTTACAAGACTTTCGCAGTGGTAACTCAGCTGGATGTTGCTAGAGGTTATAGTCTTAAAGATTCCAAAGAAGCTATGATACCCATTACTGGACCTGGCCATCATATCCTTCATGTTGATGTACATTACGCAGGAAACTGGATATATTGGGTGGAATTCAATCGAGGTTTTTGGAATGGTATTTTCAGGTAAGATAAGATTAAAAAATGTTTCTACAAATGTTAAAATCTTTGGATGATTTCTTCATAAAGATACGATGTGCGTGCATGCGTGCGTGTGTGTGTAAACAATTAAGAATCTTTATTTTAGATCGCATATGTGAGAAACACAATACTAGAAATTTAAAATGCCTATTACGGTCGAAACTGGATTTTCATTGCTTGGAATAATTCCATCTTGAATTAGAGGAAAGCCCCCTATTATGAGATAAGCGTCTAATATGAGATAGCGGCGTTTTCTGCTAAACTAATAAACGCTATATTGGTTTCATAAATTTATTGCTCTTGGATTGAAATCTATTTAGTAAAGTTCATTATTAGATCATGTCCGTAGTCATTGTAAAAAGAGATTTTAGAATTTGGATGTCTCTTGAAGTTTCATTGAGATGAGCCTTTAAACCTTGTTTATTATTTAATAAATAAATATTTGACAATAAATTCTTTATATAGTGATAGAGTAAGATCGTACTAATAGAAAAATACGGGATATATAGAATTACTTAATTGCAGAAATTAGATTTGATGGTAAAACCGTAAGGCGTGGAAATCGTAATATGAGATATCCAGGGTATTTCTAATATGAAATACTCCTATGTCATTGATTCGAACTACCTGAAGACGAGTTTTGAGTATAATTTATCGCATGCTCATTTTTTGCACACGCTGGCTGTGTTTGTTTGTATTTTAGAAACATTTAATGAAGTTTTTTAATTGCAATACTGATATACTTTGCGTTTTATTATCGATTTCTCGTATTATATATCTCATATTAGGAGCACAATTTTTTGACTTTGCGATTTTTGCACACTTTTTACATTTCTTTAATTAAAAAAAAATGGAATTTGAATTAAATTTTATAACATTATCTTACAGCTTATTAAATTCCCTTCCAAATGATCTATTATTTTTTTAAATTCTGCCAATAGACTTCTAGCATTTACCCAAAATGAACTCGGTATCTCATAGTAGGGGCTTATACAGGATGTCTCAAAATAATCGTCAAATATTTCATGGGCAGGTAGAGCGGATTAAACTGAGTCGAAAAGTCCTCTACCATTTTGCAATTTTCGCAATAATTCACAAGATATCAATTACTAAAAATCACCAAATATTAGTTTTTAATAATTTTTATTCAAGTATTATTTTTACTCAACTTTACAGAAAAACAGCAAGAGACAAAAATTACTTTCTTCTCATAGAACTGTAAGAATTTTTTCAAAAATTTTTATCAGCTTTTTAATACTTTTCTTATTGGTAACAATTTTTACCAACATTTTTGTTACTTGCTATTTTTTTGTAAAGTTGATAGTACTTGAGTAAAAAATTATTGAAAATCAATATTAGGCGATTTTTAGTAATTAATATCTTGTTAACTATTGCGAAAAGTATTAAATGGTAGAGAAGTTTTCGACTCGCAATCAGTTTAGTCCGCTCTACCTCTATGCGATCGACTTATCAAATACACTGTATATAATAACTATAATATTCTATTAATTTCTATTTTATTTTAGAATACGACCCAATGGAACGGAATTGCAACAAGTAATCAAACAAGGAATTGGTTCCAATGGAATTCGCGGTTTAGCAGTGGATTGGATAGCAGGGAATTTATACTTTGCTAATGTTTTCCCTCATGATAACTACGTGGAAGTTTGCTGGTTAGACGGTTCCAATCGAAAGGTGCTCGTAAAGATGACGACAGATGCTCCTCGGGAGCTAGCTGTAAATCCTATCAAACGATATTTGTATTGGATCGATTATGGACAATATCCTCGAATAGGCAAAGCCTTCCTCGATGGTAGCAATTGGTCCCCTATTGTGACGTCTGGTATTAGTACACCTCGCGATCTAACGATTGATCTCGCAACACACGACGTTTACTGGGTGGACTCGAAATTGGACACCATTCAAAAAGTGTCTTACACTGGTGGAAATCGAGAAATCATTCGTAGAAATGTACCAAATCCAATGGGCGTTGCCATTTTCGGCGGAGACGTCTACTGGGTTGATCGAAATTTGGCCACCGTTTTTAAGGCGAGCAAATTGAAGGGCAATACCAGCCTTCCTATTCCTGTTAGAACAAATTTACAAAAGCTTAGAGACATTGCGATCTTTGATCAAAATAGTCAACCACCAGATATCACAAATCCTTGCGCGCAGGTAAATATGAATTGAGATATGTATAATCTTTTATTTAAGAAGGCAAAATTATTTTTTTTTTAGTCTAAAACTACTTTAAAAGAAACAATTAGCACAAAAATAATTTCTAAACAAAATTAAAAAGGCACAAATAAAAAATTCTTATTTTTTTCAGGTAACAAATGGCGGATGCTCTCAACTGTGCTTCGCTTTCCCAAAGGATAATTCTAAATCGTTCACTTGCGATTGCGCAGTGGGTGAACTCTCTCCCGATGGTCGTAACTGTGAAAACGTTCAAGAATATCTGGTATTCGCCACGCGAACCGAAATCCGTGCTATTAATTTAGATCCACACAACACTAATGTGCCTTTTGCACCTGTTGGGAACCTGACAAATGTAGTCGGAGTGGACTTTGATTATCAGGATAAGAAGCTGTTGTTCACTCAGATTCGTCCTTGGGCGAAGATCGCGTGGACGCCGTCGGATCGACCGTCCTCCTCCGATCTGCATACACTAATCAGTAAAGGAATTAATCCCGAAGGCATTTCATATGATTGGACTCAAAAGAAAGTATATTGGACGGATTCGTCCAATAATAGCATCTACGCAATGGACATTGACGGATCTAATTTGGTGATGATTGCACGCGTAGATCGTCCGCGCGCCATCGTTGTTGATCCCTGCAACGGCTCGCTTTACTTCACGGATTGGGGTCGTTTTGGAACATCCGGGAAAATATTCAAAACAACTATGGCGGGATCGCTGAAACGCACTATTATCGATAAAGATCTTTCGCAACCCAGTGGCCTAGCAATCGATTATGAGGATCGAATGTTGTATTGGACCGATGCTGTACGTGAGAAGATTGAACGGTCTGATCTCGAAGGGAAGCACAGGGAAATTTTGGTTAGCGCTACCATTTATCCCTTTGCTATCACTGTCTATAGGGAGCATATTTATTGGACGGATCTTCAGCTTCGTGGAGTTTACCGAGCGGAGAAGCACACTGGAGCTGATAAAATCGAGCTGGTGAAGCGATTGGAGGATTCTCCGCGAGATCTTCACGTCTTTTCCGGAGGTAGACAAATATGTAGTGTTAATCCTTGCAACATCAGTAACGGCGGCTGTGATCAATCCTGCCATCCAGGCAACAATGGCTTGCCGGAATGTAAATGCGACGATAACAGCAGACTGGTGAATGAAAATAGAATGTGTGTACCAAAGAACGTCACTTGCGATGGGAACAAGTTTGCTTGTAGAAACGGCAGATGTATCTCCCGGATGTGGGCGTGCGATGGTGATGATGATTGCGGTGACGAGTCCGATGAGAATACCAATTATTGTTGTAAGTGTCATAAAGCTATTTCTATCATTTTATCAAAATAAATGAATTCAAAGCAAGTATCTCTAACAATATGTTTATTAAAAAATCTATATAAACAATCTTCATACATTTTAGCTCATCATTCGTGCAGCCCAAATGAATTCCGTTGTAACAACGGCCGATGTATCTTCAAAACATGGAAATGCGACCATGAAAATGACTGTCGGGACGGTAGTGATGAGGAAGGTTGCATTTACCCACCTTGTGCACCAGGAGAATTCACCTGCACTAATCACCGCTGTATCCCACAATCTCAAGTGTGCAACGGTATTAATGACTGTAAAGACAACGTTACTTCGGACGAGACACACGAGAGATGTCCTCGTAACACTACATGCCCGTTAAATCATCTCAAATGTGAAAAAACAAACATTTGTGTAGAGCCTTACTGGCTCTGCGACGGCGACAACGATTGTGGTGATAATAGTGACGAAAATCCGATTCATTGTGCTCAAAGGACCTGTCCTCAGAACAGCTTCCGATGTCCCAATCACAGGTAAAAGTCTACGTTTGACGAATAATTTTAATAACCGGATGGCTTTAAAATTATTTTGAAAGTTGTAATGTCTTACGATTTTTTGTATATAACAGAAAGTATTTTCTAAATGCATGCGTGTTGTCCAGGTGCATTCCAGCCACTTGGTATTGCGACGGAGATGATGACTGTCTAGACGGAAGCGACGAGCCTCCTGGTTATTGCCAATCCGAAGGTAGAACATGCTTTGGCGATCTATTCACATGCGATAATGGCAACTGTATTCCTAGAATTTACATCTGCGATGGAGACAACGATTGTCTAGATAACTCTGACGAAGACGAGCGTCATCAGTGCAGTAAGTTTTTTAATTATACAATACTCGCGCGTCGTTTATAACTTTAGAACTTTGATATTTATAATATTTCAATCCCGCATTATAATTAAAAATTACTTTCCACTGTATCTTGAGGAGTTAATTTATTTTGATTAGATGATAGAAAGTGTGATGAAGAAACCGAATTTACTTGCACCGCGAATAAGATGTGGAATCGCGCCCAATGTATCCCGAAAAAATGGCTGTGCGACGGAGATCCGGACTGTGTTGACGGAGCTGATGAGAATGTAACTTTGCATCATTGCCCAGCTCCGACTCCTTGCGCCGACAATCAGTTTACGTGTAAAAATGGACGGTGTCTGAATCGCAGCTGGTTATGCGATCATGATAACGATTGCGGTGACGGTAGCGACGAGGACAAGTTCTGTAATACCCAGTACAAATCTTGTAACACCCAAGAATTTACTTGTCAGAACTTCAAATGCATACGCAAGCAGTTCCGCTGTGACGGCCAAGACGATTGCGGCGATCATTCGGACGAAGTAGGATGTCGTAAGTATAGTTTAATAATTACTGCGTCGCTAGATTAATATAAAAAATAATAAACGATTTATTAAGATCGTATATGAATACACAATAAGTAAGAGTTTAATGCCTATTACGGTCGAAATTGGATCTTAGATGTTTTTAAATAATTTCTATGTGAATTTATATACTAAATATAGTAGTTATTTGAACTGCGCTCCGAAATGATTTTTCGGACTTATAAACGCAATTAAACTACTACAGTAATATCAAATTAAATTGATAAGCATTTATTAATTTAATAATTTGATGCTCAATCTGGCACCTTATTAGAAAGATGTTAATGTACTGACAAATTGTAAATAAATATTGCAAAAAATACCTCGGCCGGGAATCGAATCCGGATTTCTTATATTCCGAACGTCCTAAGTTTTTATATAAAAAGTTTTAGAAAAGAAATTTTTCAGCACTTTTATATTTCGATTCAATTTGTACATTTTGTGTGATTCATTTTGAAAAATTATATAGAAATTCTGAAAATTATATAAAAATTCTGAAAAATATAAAGAATTAAAAAAAAAATCTAAGAAAGAGGAATAAAAATAAGTGGGAAATATCATTAATCCCCAACTTTTCACTTGAAAAAAATGTGGAAATTTTGAATTTTAAGTATATCCAAATATTTATTCAATCTTTCTTTTTCCAATTTTCTTTTTGGCGCGATATGAAATAACATTAATTTTCTTTTAGCATCTAAGGGAAAGAATACAACGTGTCCGAATCCGAAGGACTTTATGTGCGCGAACGGAAACTGCATTGACTCGCAGTTAGTGTGCAACAAGGAACCAGATTGTGCAGACGAAAGCGACGAGCCGCTGCACTGCAATGTGGACGAATGCGCTCGAGTCGAGATAAACCAGTGCGGGCAGAAATGCGTGGATACACCGACTAGCTTCTACTGCGAGTGTAATCCTGGCTATAAACTGCTGGCCGACGGCAAAGCCTGCGATGACATTGATGAATGCATTGAAACGCCTCAAGTGTGCAGCCAGCAATGTGAGAACACGCCTGGTGGTTACTATTGCAAATGCAACGAGCGCTGGTATGAGAGGGAGGCTGATGAGCATACGTGCAAGCGAAGGGACAATGTTCAACCGTGGATAGTATTCACGAATAAGTATTACGTTAGGAACATGTCGATTGATGCGTCCCAGTACAGTTTGATGCATCAGGATTTGATCAACGTTGTTGCGCTTGACGCGGATTACGCCCAGCAAATGCTATACTTCTGTGACGTTACCGCGAAAACAATATATAGGTACATTGCATGTGTTTTTTCCTGTTTAATGCTATCTCTGGTGAAAAAAAATTCTCATATTGTTTCATAATACTTTTAAGAATTTCTTTATATTTCAAAAAATGTTGTAAAAACTAGAAAAATTCTTAACTTTTTAAAATTTTGTGAGTATTATTTTAGAAATTTTAGAAATCAAACTATATTTCAAGATTTTATATTTCAAACTATATTTCAATATATGAAAATTTTCAGAAAAAAATGTAAACTTTCTCAGCATTTCTACAAAAATGTTTCAATCCGTATAAAAATCTTAAAACTTTTCTTATATATATAGAAG
>JAANIC010006522.1:1719108-1749302 GCA_017607545.1 Acromyrmex charruanus
TTTAAGAAATGAAATATAAAATATTTTTTCATATTTACATTTCTGTTTTTATATTTATAAAATTTTTCTAATTAATTAAAAAAAATATGATCTATTAAATAATTATAAAGTTAATAATAAAAAATCATTGTAACGATAAAAGTAACGGCTGAATTCATTACCATTACTATAAAAATGTAACGATCTTATCGTTACATATAAAGAAAAGTAATATTATTGAAAAAAAGTAAAAGTTACATCCCAATCCTGTTCTCTTCGCTCCACTCGTTCTACAGTCGGAAATCATCAGATACCTATATTGTGTTTTTAGATCACAGCCATCACTGTTCGGACAATGATCGCGGCGGTTGCGCACACATATGCCACAATCTCAATGACGGCGGCTATATTTGCGCCTGCTATCCCGGTTATATAATCTCGCAGGATAACCGGAAGCACTGTGTGGACGTCGACGAGTGCCAAACCGGTAACCATCAATGTTCTCACATCTGCACAAACTTGAATGGCACTTATGCCTGCTCTTGCCGGCATGGTTTTCAATTGTCGGACAGACACAGTGGTGTGTGCCGTGCTGAAGATGATAATGTTGTCGTGTTGTTTGCCAACGGGCCCGAACTCCGAGCGTACGATCTGCGCACTAGGGAAGAGATGGACGTGATAGACAACGAGAAGAGAGTGGAGGCCATTGATTTTGATCCCAGGACAGAATATGTTTTCTGGATTGATTCGTATGATAATACTATTAAACGGTCTTACATGGTGAACGCCAAAGAAGGCGAAGCGAAGATTGGACACGCACAGGATCTTAATATGAAGAGTACATATTAATTCTAAAATTTATTAGTTATGTTTTTTATTGAAAAAAATGTTCTTTTTTAATAACTTTAATCCTTTAATTTTTTATCTAAGATTTAGATTTTTTTAACATTGTCGATATTAGAGGAAAGCTCTTATCAAATCTAACTTTCTAATTAAACAATTCAACATATCCCGTATTTTTCTATTAGTACGACCTTACTCTATCACTACATGAAGAATTTATTGCCAAATTTTATTTATTTATTAAATAATAAACAAGATTTAAAGGTTCATCTCAATGGAACTTGAAGACATCCAAATTCTAAAATCTTGTTTTACAATTATTACAGGCATCTAATAATGAATTTTCTACTAAATAATTTTCAATCCAAGAGTAAGATCATAGTGGAACCAATAGATAGTGTTTATTAGTTTAACAGAAACGTCGCTATCTCATATTAGGCGCCTATCTCATAATAGGGGGCTTTCCTCTAAGTTTTAAGTCATTGAAATTTCAAATCTCCAAATTCTTGAATTGATGTAGAATAGTTTTTAAATGTTTCTTACAATCACATAAATATTTTTTATCTATTTATAAATCTTCACACAGTATATTTCACTAATAATATTAATTTTTACAGCTGACTCTAGGCCAACAAGTTTAGCAGTGGATTGGATCTCCGGTAATTTGTACTGGAGCGAAATCGATCAATCAGGGACTACTCCTCGTGGTCAAATTATGGTAGCTAAATCGGATGGCAGATACCGACGTAGCTTAATTACAACGAATCTCGAACAACCAACAGCAGTGGTCGTAGATCCCGAGCGAGGGGAAGTTGTGTGGGCCGATTCGGGTAATCAACCAAAGATTGAGATAGCTTGGATGGACGGAGCTAGACGCAAATCACTCGTAACAGAACGGATTGCGAGTCCTTCATCGCTCACCATCGACTATGCCATGGAGCACACACTTTATTGGTCCGATAGCAAGTTAGACACCATCGAAGCAATCAGTTTGGCTGGTACCAACAGAAGAATCGTTTTGAAAGGCAGATTACTCAAGAATCCAATAGCGCTAGACGTTTTCGAAAACAACCTTTATTGGGCCACTAAGCAAACAGGTGAACTTATCCGACAGGATAAATTTGGCAGAGGAGTTCCGCACACCATCATCAAGAATCTTCCTAGACCTGGAGGCGTCAGAGTCTATCATCAGCAAAGATACAACACCAGTCTGAGAGATCCATGTCATAACGATCAATGCACTCATCTGTGTGTAACAATTCCTGGTGGCCACCGCTGTCTCTGTTCAGACAATGTTGGCCCTTTTCAACTTTTGATGAGGGGCAATGACAACGAGAGGCATTGCGACGCAACAAATGAGAGGCCTCTGCCGGCGCCCAGGATATGTCGCTGTCAAAACGGCGGACGGTGTCAAGAACTGGATGATAAGCTAGCGTGTAACTGTCGCGAAGAATTTCATGGCCAATTCTGTGAAATGGCAGCGATCGCCGCTCGAGCAGGCGGATCTACCGCTGCTATAGTTATTCCCATAGTCATATGCCTGCTGGTGTTGTTTGCTGCTGCCGCAATCTTCATGGTTCTCAAGAAGAGACCATTGTAAGCAAGATAATTACAAAATTTTACAATACTACAAAATAAAACTTTTTTACTGAACTTAATTACTGTTTATAGTGGCAAACCTGGTGGCCTTGGTAGTCTTACAGGAGCTCAGAGTGTTTCCTTCCGCCAAGGTAGTAATGTAGAATTTGGTGCAGAAGCTCATGAAAGAATGGTAAGTTCTTTACTCACGTCGATTTTAAAATATCATCTTACAATTAGATAAATCATGTACCAATGCAATAAATTATATGTGTAAGTTTTTCTATTACTGTGTCTATGCCTGTCCTATTTATCATCATATGTCATGTTTAAAGGAACCTCTTGATGTGGAGTACAATTTGAATGACGTTACTAATAAAAACCGAGACTTCAGTAATCCAATGTACGATGCGGTGAATATGGAGAGCGGTGCCACGAATGGCACCGGCACCGGTAGTTTGTTTGAAGTACCGGCGGAAATGAAGCCTTCCAGTATACAGCACAAAGAGCCCCCGCAGCTGCATTTAAAGAGAAGAGAACTAGACCCGACGCCCATCGATTCGGGGAAGGATACTCAACAACTGGTCGAAGAGGACAAATCCGAGTGCTAGGATTATAATTTCTATCTAGGAATTCCTTCAGATCTGTTGTGCCTCGAACTTGAAATGCAGGGTGGAGATGTTTCACGAGTCTGCAAAGAATATATGAAAGGACACAAACATAAATTAATTTACCAGTTTTACGTAAACACAGTGCGGATCACTACGCAATTGCTCGTGTACGTTATTTATTAAGCTATTCTCCGAGATGTTTTTAGCATATGTGGCGATTAATTCAAGGTTTTGTCTTATCCAGTGATATCCGCAGATATGAGATTATCGAGATCTTTGAATTTCTGAAAAGAAAAATATATCAGGATTATAAATTGTTATAGAAAACAAAAGAGTCTTTTTTGGATAAACGAGTTTATAAAACCTCAACGATAAATTTCTTAATTAGATCTTTAGATTTGGAAATCTTTATATTTTATATTCTTTTTCTCTCTTTTTAATATTGAATGGAAGAAAATTTTGAATATCGCCCCTGAATATTTTTGACAAAAAAATATTTTTATTTAGTAGTAAGTCAACTTTGCATATTCTTGCATCTAAGAACTTCGACATGTTTAGGTTTTTATTTTTTTGCCTTCTCAGACTTATGAGAATTTCTAATCACAGATTCTCATAATAAATTTCTAGATCCTTCCAGCCAGGAATTGTGAACTGGCTTTAGGATCTTGAAATTTTGATGAGTATAGTATGGCCGCCAGATGACAACGGTCGCGAGATAAATCGATGGTATCGATTTCACAAGGGAGAATAGGACGAAAGCGAATTGCAATAGACACAATCGTGTCATTTTTTACTAGGTGTGTGATTTTTAAGTCTTGTAAATATAATTGCCAACAAAGTATAATGATCATGTTATCCATGTACCATAAAAGACGCAACACATCCCATTTTTTCTCAAGGTTGCTATTTGAAGTGTAACGATAAAAACCTCGGGACACTTCCAATAGCTAGGATGTGTATGTATATGTGTGTGTATGCGTGCATGTGCGTGTAGTGCTCGAATTGGTACACTCAATCCATAAATAATCCACTTGCCATATCTCTGTACGTTTTTTAACATTTTACAATCTTTACAATTTGTATAATAATAAGATAAAATTATACTGTAAAAGAAATATATATTATTATTTTATTAAAAAATTCGTATCCACACAAAACAAATTGGAAACTAAATAAAACTTATAAAATTTCATTAGTAACTTAAGCATATCACGTTAAATTATTTTTAATGTACAGTTTGAGCACTTAGCGTACACATGAAATTTATTCTCAACTACAATATAGCAGGATCAAATTTGATTTTGAGAAAGATAGAGATACAAAGCTCAAAGATATTGACCAGTATCTTGATGTTTAACTTAATTCAATTCCCGTTATGTTTTTTTCCTTTATGTATTATAAAATAAAGCAACGTGAGAGAGAAAGAGAGAGAAAGAGAGAGAGAGAGAGAGAGAGAGAGAGAGAGGGAGAGAAAGAGAAAAAGGAGGTCCAATAATATCTCTATAACAGCCAATGACTAATGAAATTCTCAATAGATAATATTCCCGGAGTTGAAAATGATCCTTCTAATTAAACTACAATAGTTGAGCGTTAATGATGCACGTACGTCCGTTCAAAAAGCTGTATTCTTGTGCGAAGTATTTTTGTAAGGCGTGGCGTTATATAGTTTTTTTGTGTTGAGAAAATGATCTTTTCCTTGTTACGGTGAATAAAGGCGTGCAGGCTCGAGGAGACAGATGTTTCATGTATGAGCGTTATTAATGTTATTTTTGTGAATGTTATTACAAAGCACATCGATTTTACGACAGAAAGAAACTTCTCTTGCGCGGCGAACATTATACTTTTGAAATATTCGCCCAGCCAACATCATTGTACATTTTACTAGATTATATGAAGACGTATCTTCCTGCAAAAGATTGTTGAATTAAAAGAAATCGACGGCAATTCATTTTACAAAATAACTTCCTAAGCTTCGAAATCAGAGTAAACTATTTCAATAATTTTGTGTATCTTCTTTAGCTCTCTCTATCTTTTATTCTTTCTACTGTTCGTGAACAGTTAGACTGTTTTGCGTTTCGTAGTAATTTACTCTCTTTAATAATAATGGCAAAAAACAATCGAAATTAAAATACATCTCTATACATATATTTTATTATAGAATAGGGCGGGATTATTTCGTCAATTTCAACTTTAAAGTAATATGAAGATTTTCAAAAAAGTGTCTCACATACCGAATTACATTCCAAACGTAACTATAATTTATTATTCAACATAATTTAACTTCTTGTAAATATAAATAACATATAACAGAGAAAAACAAACATCTAAATTAATGCAATTTACGTGTATCGAAATCAGTGGAGTTGTTCCGTTAAGGAGAATTTTCAAAAAAACAAATAGTGTAAGAAAATAATTCATTCGTATATAAAAAATTATAACTTAAATAATATAAAGGTTTCTTTTGAAATGACCATGAAAATGACAATATATTTTATACCTTTAATTATCACAAAAACTTCAATCGTAGCGAAAAATTTCTCTTTGCTGTGCTTATATTACTCAAACCGATTCAAATACTACTGCTTCTTAAAAAACGCAAACATATAACCTTCAAATGTTAAGTATGCGCCATTTTAAAACATTATATTATCGCTGGTAGAAATAATCCTGTGGACGAAAAACCCTACTCTATCCTATCTGCAGTTTACAATATTAAATATTTTTCTAATTTGATTATAAATGAAATAATTAAATAATTACTGATCTTGTTGAAAAAGAATTGAAAGCTAATCCCAGCAAACAAGAAATATTCCAAAACCTTGCAGCAACGTTCCAAAACGTTACTGAAATGTTTCCTTGCTTAGTGGGATTGCTAATAACAATTATATGACATTCAACTTTTAATCAGATGATTAATGTAAATCGAACGTCAGTTAATTCCTTTTAATGCATTTTTTGCAGAGTCAGTAGGCGTAATTCTTCTTCCGCGCAAACTAATTGCAGTGTAACATCCTTGTATTGTAATAATTCGTTCAACAATGCAATTTCCAAATCTTACGAGAAAAATAAATTCGTTAAATTTTTAGATTTTTTCATCTCGTAATATTATAATTTCAAAATAAGATGTCCTTTTTTAATAATTCTGTAAATATTAGATAATTTAAACACATACAAATTCCGAAGACGGAACGCTCTTGCAAGTTAATCAATTTATATATAATACAAGGATTGTAATTTTATACCTCGATAAAGAGGATGAGAAATCAATGCAAACACGTTGTACATACACGTTTCGTAAGAACTAAAGGAAGAAAATTATTAATACTGACCTATCCTCCGCACAGATTATTATACATAAAAGAGTATATAAATAAATAAATAAATATATATTTTTTGTTGCAATCGACTTTGACCTGGGCAGGACTCCAGAATGTCCTAATATTATCACGATATATCAATATTTTGTGTATTCTTTTATCAAGTTGACAAAATAACAATTGTTAATATATTGTGCAAAAATATCAAACAGATACCGTCCAAGAATAAACTGTAAAGTTGATAATCCAATTTTCCTTATGCTCATGCTATATCAAAGGCACATGATGTGTTGCATCCTTTATGTCCGACGAAAATTATATTTTTTTACGAGCACAATATCAGTTCCTTTATATGATTTTTATTCCACCAATATCTTCCTTCGATTAATTTTAATTATAATTTTATGTATTTTATTCAATTATATTAATATTATTGTTTAAATTGATTTCATTTCCGATCAATTGTGATTTAATTGATTATTATATTTATAATAAAAAATTTAGCCCGTTTTTTATATTGATATAACATCAATTGTTCGTTCTGCCACTTTTGTTCTTAAAATTTTAATTCTTTAAACTTTAATACGAGGAACTGTAGAATAATTTTATACAGTATCCCGTAATTATTGATATTGCTTGCGGGCAGCCAAAAATGGATTAAACTGACAACGAAAAATCCTATATCATTTTGCAATTTTCACAATAGTTAGTGAGATATTAATTTTTAAAGATTGCCGAATGAACTCATATCCACCTGTACCGACCGTTAATTATTGCGAAAATTGTACAATGATAAAGGACTTTTCGATTCAATTTAGTCCATTCTACCAACCCATAAGTATTGTGTCAATAATTACGGGACACCCTGTATAATACTTACGTAAGAACTTTTATATATATATATGCGGTATGAAGGAATAGTAAGAATAAGCATACTTTTAATTAACTTCCCTGTTATGTATATAATTTTATGAAAAAAATAAGCCAACAGCTTTCTTTATAAATTCAGTAAGAAAAACATTATAGTACTAACAGTTTGTCAATAACAAGAGCGTGTCTAGCAAGCGTGAAATGCGTGTATAGCAAATGACCAAAACCAGAGGCTAGAGGAGGTCGAAATTCATTGATTGTACTTGGACAATGCGATAAAATCGCAATTTCCTAAATATTGGCAGCATCTTTATTAAAATTATTTTTCTCTATTGTTCATTTCTATCAATATATGTATGTACATATGTATAAGATTTAAAATTAACTTTAATATGTCTATTTCTACCAATATAGATTAACTTTAATCTTGATTAACTTTAAGACTTTTTATCTTTTTCTAATTCTTAGAAAAAGTTAATTCCTAAAGAGAACAAGAAAGACAATATAATGTCATATTGGCTAAATGACAAAAAATAATATAAATTTGATCAATAATCGGTCGATACGACAAATTGACATTATTTTGAATTTTTTATTCTCCTTGGATTTTTAGAAAAAGAGCTAGTTCTTAGAAGTAAAAAAAGATATTAAGATCCTGGCAAAAACTTTTTTAGAATTTTTTCGAAATTTTTCCGAAATTACATTCCAAAATCGAACATATTCAGATTTTTTGTAAAATTTTTTCCAAATATTAAGTTGGTCAGAAAGTTCAATCCAATATATTTATAGGAATTTATAAAAACTATTCAATTTGATACATACATTTCACATTAATTATTTGAAATAATGGTTTAAAGAAACATTTATTTAATGTTTATTAAATCTTTTTTAAACATTTATATGACGTTTAATAAATGTTTGTTTTTTGTTATTTATTTATTTAAAATATGATTAAAAATCATTTATTGAACATTTATTATAAATATTTATTATTAAAAAATATTATTTTCTAAATCTCAAATTAATAAAAAACGGTTCGAAATAATAAAATAATTACGGAAGAGAAGTTAATACAATATAATTGCATTAAGTGTACCATATATGGACAATAAGAACTGTGTGCATCAATAAGCGTGACGGATGAAGTACGAGACTCAACCCTGAGATCCTAGGTTCAAAATTCGGCCGGTAAAAAAGAAAAAAATTAAAATATAATTAAAAATTTTAAGTTTAGGCACTATCGATAAAAAAAATAAATTAAAAAATTCTACAGTGTTATTTTTTCTTAATTTTGTTCAAATAATTATGACATTAAAAATGTTTTTTTTAATGTTAAAGAAATGTTTCTTCAAACGTTAAAATAAATATTTTTTTAATAAAAAAGGGAGATTTAATCCATTATTTTTAACAGAATTACACATTTTGACAGAAATGTGATTCAATGATTATCTTTATGTATATGCGGTTATGCAAGTTTGTATGGAATGGCCTTTATGCCTCTGTGCTGCCATAACGCATAGTGTATAAGCTACGACCACATCTTCAAGGGGATTGTGTATCTTGAAATGAGCACAAACAATAGAACAATAGTAACAAATTCACTAGAATATTCATAATTTAATTAGTCACTACCTAGTAATTATTGTAATCTCAATGTCACTTTTGTAATTTTCACCTCATTTCAAAATACACAATTAAGTCCCTACTAAAGCACATACAAGAATTACACGTAAGGCCGTAACACATAAGCAGTAAGCGAATTGGCCACAGTAGAGACGGTAATGTCAGTAGCGAATTCAATGTTACTATTTCCTTACTGATTACGTCTTACGGTCTTACGTTTCTATGTGCTTAAAACAGAAAGCATAGATTCTTGCATAAGGCACAATGCATAAGAAAATGTACCAATCAAAGTACCATCTTTTGTTTCCTTCCTTTCCATGAAATAAACAACTCTGGATTTCTTATGTCTTATGTGTTATATACACAATAGGATGTATCCACACAAAATTGCATAACCACATAAAGAACAAACGTATGCATAAAGAAAATTATTTAATATTCTCCTATAAAGACGCACGTAAAATGTGATTGGATAATTTTCTTTATGCNATACCTAGTAATTATTACTCACTTTTGTAATTTTCACCTCATTTCAAAATACACAATTAACCCTGATACTAAAGCCCATGGCACATACAAGAAAAACACGTAAGGCCGTAACACATAAGCAGTAAGCGAATTGACCACAGTAGAGACGGTAATGTCAGTAGCGAATTCAATGTTACTATTTCCTTACTGATTACGTCTTACGGTCTTACGTTTCTATGTGCTTAAAACAGAAAGCATAGATTCTTGCATAAGGCACAATGCATAAGAAAATGTACCAATCAAAGTACCATCTTTTGTTTCCTTCCTTTCCATGAAATAAACAACTCTGGATTTCTTATGTCTTATGTGTTATATACACAATAGGATGTATCCACACAAAATTGCATAACCACATAAAGAACAAACGTATGCATAAAGAAAATTATTTAATATTCTCCTATAAAGACGCACGTAAAATGTGATTGGATAATTTTCTTTATGCATACGTTTATGCGGCTATGCAAGTTGTGTTCCTTAAGATGGAGAGCACAGATTATTATGCATATCGCATAATACATAATGCATATAAGAAATTTAACTAATCAGAGTTCTTTATTTCTGGAAAGAAAAGAAACGAAGGACTTTGATTGGTTTTTTTATGTGTGTTATGCGTTATGCAAGAGTTTATGCTCCCCGCTTAATTTGGAGATACGTGGCACATAAAATAGATTAACAAACAATATATTCTTTAACGATGATTCGATTAATTTTAATTAATAATGTCTCAAATAATTGAGGTGTCATTCTGAAATAATCAAGGGCAATTCTTTCTCATTTTTCAAATTTAAATTTTTATAAAGAAAACAATGTTAAAATTATACTTTTAATTATTTTTATGTCATTTCATTATTATTATTATTTTGCTTATATCAAACAATAATTTTACAAAAGAAAGAAACATATATATGGACATATTTTATTGGTATACATGTTTATATCAAAAATAATATACGATTTACATGTATATGATGTCTCATAATTAGTAATCGAAATTTTAATAATGTATTCCTGATTTAAAAATAAGACAAAAATCCTAATACCAAAATGTTGTGAAGCTATAATAGTTTTTAAATTAATTCGTTATACATATTTAAAATAATTCGTTATACATATTTATTATTTTTAATATTTCGTAATATCTTTATGTTATGTACATATGTAATTAGTCTATATTTAAACATGATTAGTGAAGTATTTCAATTATTGTATAAGGTATTACTTCAATCTCGCATGGAGCGAACATAGGCGTATGAACATCCTCCTGTGTGATGTATCGTTTCTGAGCGTGCGAAATGTCAGCTTTGTAATTACCCAAACAACACGAAGTCGACTAATAGTCGATTAATATTTGACGAAAAATGTCTCAACAAAAGTCAACTAACAATCGACATTCTAAATCGACTGTCGGTTTAGAATGTCTACTTACTCTCAACTGAGAATAGAAATTGACTTTACGTCAATTTTCAATAGTCAACTATATGCCGACTGGAAAAAAGTCGATTACAAATCGACAAACAGTCACCCGTATTGCTTGTGTAGTTAACTTTAACCGCAATTTAAAAACTATTATAGCCTCGATTTTGGCATTAGGATTATTATTTTATTTTTAAGTCAAGAATATGTTATTAAAATTTCGGTCACGAATTGTAAGATACTCTGTGTATACATGTACATATACATATTATATACATATTTATGCATATATATATATATATATTCATATATGTATATTCCTATATAAAAAATTTTTTATCGTGAACTGCTTGACGTTAACATGACATTTTATTCTGCTTGGCCTATAATTATTAATTATGTGCATAAATGATAGACATACAATTTAAAATATATCTTACTGGAAACGTTTTATCATTCGTTATAATATTTAATCGTGATTAAATGCGTCCTACTGTTTTTAAATAAAGAAGTGGGACAGATCTTATAAGTATGTAAAGTGCCAATTTAAGTCATGCATTTATCGTATGGCATGTCCGCTTACCACTGATTTACGGATCGCATCTATTACAAACGCAATATCGCATCTTTTTTCGCTCGAAATTATAAATTTTGTGAATTGTTCAATATCATTGTACTACAGTAAGTATAAATTACACATTTGTTAAACACAATTTGCTATTGTTATATAATTAAATTGATGTTTGCAAATATAAATACAGGGTGCGCCAGAGAAACTTACTTATTTGAAAAAATTCCCGACCGTTGAGTTGGGCAGGTAGAGGGGCGGGAGGGGGTGCATCTGGAGGGGGACGTCCCCAAGTTTGTTTCCCATTCTCGTCAGTTGCCATTATGCTGTGGTCTAGAGAGCAGCGGGCCTTCGCCGTCGAGAGCTTCTTTTGTAACGGTCGCTCAGTTGTTGCTACGCAACGTGCCTTTCGCGTTCGCTTCGAAATTCCTCCTCACAGACTCGTTCCTGGCCGTAATTCGATTCTGTCGTGGGTGCGATATCGGTAATGGGAATAATTGACCCTTATTTTTTTGAAGAAAACGAACGCGCAGTTACAGTGAGTGCAGCTCGTTACAGGAGCATGATCGAGGAATTTTTTCTTCCAAGCCTCGAAGAAATGAACGTTAGGGACGTGTGGTTTCAGCAAGATGGAGCCACAGCACACACAGCACGAGACTCAATGAATTTGCTGCGACAACGTTTCCCCGACCGCCTCATCTCTCTCCGAGGCGATCTCCCATGGCCGGCGCGCTCTCCGGATTTGAGTCCATGTGATTTTTTTTTATGGGGTTATTTGAAATCCCTTGTTTATGTCGATCGACCACGGACCATAGATCACCTGAAGAACAACATTCGCGACGCTATTGCCAATATTCCGATTGATATGCTGAGAAGAGTGGACGAGAACTTCAAAAAACGACTTAACCAGTGTATGCGCGATGGGGGTCGCCATTTAACCGATGTAATTTTTAAGACGGTATGAAAAAAAAATTGGGACATTGTATTTTCAAATAAAAAAAGAATTACAACAATAACTAAAGTACTTTTGTTTTTATTGAACTTTCAAAAAAGTAAGTTTCTCTGGCGCACCCTGTATAATACTATTAGCTACAGTATCTGAAATAACTAATCATACAATGCTATTTCTAATAAAAAATTGAAAAGTCCTGTACCATTTTTTTTGCGATTTTCGCAATAGTTAACGAGATATTAATTTAATAATTCAGAAGATCTCCGTCATGCGTACTGTTAACACAATCAACTACATTATTAAACCAGGTAATTTAATGGTGTATCTCGGTTTTACCGTATTATTCAAATGTATCCAAAACACAACACAATTTTTCAAGACTGTAATATTGAAAAGGACCCTAAAATGAGTCGAAACGTATATATTGTAAATCATATTGAATTATTAATGTGATATATTAACATTGCTCAATAAGATCCTGAGTCGGGTCCAAAGGCTTTCTTATTATATATATGAGATATTAATTTCTAAACATTGCCGAATAAACAGATAAAATCAATGTAAGACAATTTTAAGATATCTTTCAGTGTTCTTTGAAGATGTTTCTTAAAGAACTCTTGTCTTACACGTCGATTTTATTATGAAATACGTCATTCTTTATTATGAAACTTTAATTTATTATATCTAAACCAATACCGTTCCCCATTTAATTCTTGTGGAAATCACTCAGCCCTTACAGCACGAAATATTACAGCAATATTATTTTGAAAGATAATATTTCATAAAACATTGCTGCAATATTATAGCAATATTTCTATATCTGCAAAAATAAAATATTGCTATAACATTATACAATATTTCAATAATTACTCTAATTCTATTAATTGCTAACATATTATTGTTTAGTATCATATTCTAAAATACATACGATAAAGTTATAATAAAAAAATATTCAAAGGCTTAGAAAGCATATCCAAGATGTTTCGATTCCCATCCGGAGTGCCACCCAGGTATCATTCCATTTTTATTATTTATCGAAGCAAGGACATAACACCCGGAGAACACTCAAGGTGGGAATTCGTCTAAAAAAAGGTTAAGGAGACTCGCTAACTAGATTTGCGTATTCCTTATAGGAATAGATGTTTTTTTCTTATTAGAAGCGTATTCTTCTAGTGGCGAAGCCGAGTACTTATTTAGTGAATTGTAATATTGTAATAATATATTACAATATTTTCTACAAAATATTAAAATTACAATATTTTGCAATATTGTTGCAATATTTTCAGTAAAATATTATAGTTATAATATTGAAATATTGCTGCAATGTCGTGCTGTAGGGGAGGACACTCTCCACTACACATATCTAAAGGATATTGAAATCGGTGTAACCTAAAATGCACATTTATTGATTAAGCTAATATTGCATAGCTGAAACATCTTTAATATCCATAAATATTAAATAAATTTTCCTCTTTAAAAAGAGTATAAAAAATAACGTTTTCTTAAAATTGACTCTAGTGCGCGTTATCAAAGTATCTCCTTATTTCTCACGATTACCATGTGTAATTTATACAAGAGATATATGAAACAGTATTAAACAAATTAACAAATTAAAGTTGCTCACCTAGGAACACGCTTGTAGGAGAACATGGCGGAATAATTTTCTTGTGTTTAATAATGACATAGAATTGAATAAAAGGCGCAATATTATGAGTTTTTATCTATGTTTAGTGAAATAATTTTTAGAAGATGACTGAAGGGTTTCAAAATGAAAGCCCTAGTGTATGTTCGGCGATGAAAGTAAATAAAATGGACTTTGAAAAGATCGTATATTTTGTGAAAATTAATTTAGAAACCTAATATTTTTGGAAGTTTATATGATATTGAAAAAATGTTAAATTAATATTCTCGAATATTAAATTGCAACGTCTGTAAGACATTACTTCAATAAACATTGAATATTTCGCTGCAATATTATTTATAACATTGTTTCATGATAACATATCAATGTTATCCTCCAAATCAATGTCAAAGTATATTTAAAATGATATATTCAACATATTTAAAAACGTGTTATATTATTGAATATCGTTGTATAAATCGTAAATAATAACATCGTAATATAATAAATTTTATATTACTAGATATATATATAATAATTTAATGTGATTGAATGTGCTATTGGATGTACTCAGTGCAAAAAAACGTTGTTTATTTTAGATGTCTTTCTTGAAAAAAGTCGTCCTGATAACAGGAGCCAGTTCAGGAATTGGAGCTGAAACAGCTATTCATCTGGCTCAGCTTGGTGCATCACTGTCGATAACAGGACGTAATAAGCACAATTTAGACAAGGTAGCTGAACAATGTGGACAACCCAAGCCGTTAGTTATAATAGGAGATCTAGCCAATGAGAATGATTTGAAAAATATTATCGACTTGACAATCAAGCATTATGGGAAATTAGATGTCTTAGTTAATAACGCTGGAATTTTTGAATTAGGTAGTATAGAGACTACAAGCTTGGAACAGTATGACAAGTATGTAATGATAAGTTGATAGTATGTATAAACATGGATATTGATGAATTGTGTTTTATTTTAAAAACATACTGATATAACAAAAACGTGTTTTTGTAAATATGTTCAGCATTTTCAACATAAACGTTCGGTCAATATTCCAATTGACTGCGTTGGCAGTGCCACATTTAATCAAAACGAAAGGCAACATTGTCAATATTTCAAGCATACTTGGATTACGACCATTGAAGAATACTCTGGCATATTGCATGAGTAAGGCGGCTGTGGATCATTTTACGCATTGCGTTGCTTTAGAACTGGGATCACGACAGGTAAGGATAATGGCTGTTTTCTTTTTTCAACAATAGCATTATAAATATTATTTTGTATGTCATAAGTTATTTTTTTTAAATACAATAGGTGCGTGTGAATGCCATAAATCCTGGCGTTGTAGTAACACATATCTTTCGGAACAGTGGAATGAACCAAGAACAGCTTAAAATCTTTTTTGAGCAGACGAAAGCATGGCATGCTTTAGAAAGAAACGGCGATGCTTCAGAAATCGCAAAAACCATTGCATTTTTAGCCAGTGACGATGCTAGTTTCATAACAGGAGTGACATTATCTGTGGATGGAGGTATGCATATTATGCCACCTTCTGTAACTATTCCGTCAGTTGTATAAAGAAAAAGTATTTTATATTATTTTTTTGTGGATGAGTTGCCCATGGAATACCAATATTTTCGAAATTGTGAAAAATCAGAAAATTTATTTTAAATATTTTATGAAAAAAAAAATGATACTATATAATAGAAGAATCCGTAAGAAAATAAAATTTGATTTGATGTATTTTTATAACAGAAGATAATAAAAAAATCTTTTAAAAGACGGTTTGAGATTAGAATAACAGTCCATTTTACGAAAAAATTGCTCCATGGGGAACGAAGCCATCAAAAAATCGAAACATAAAAAGTAATCATAGTAATAAAAAATTGAAATAATTTTCAATAAAATTGACTTTTGAAGTAAAACTGTTTATTTTTTTCTGTAACAATTTAAGTGATGAGAACAAGATAATATTATAAAAATTCTTAAAACTATATTCTTGTCTGTATAATTTGCGCAGAGTACATATTGTTGAAAATCCTTGAATAAAATCCTTATTATATCTAAAAACTGAAAAGTCTATTTATTGTATAGCAAGTCCACATCTAATAAAGTAGAATTATAAAGTACAGCAAACTTGCCTCCATTTTGACGTGAAACGCGGTCATTTTTAAACTTATGTATTTGTATAAACGTACTTTATTGGGAAAATAAAGCCGTAAAATATGTAAACCAACTTTATAAATAATTTATTTATGAACCAAAAGAAATACTATACAAATGTCTAATTTTTGTATTTTTTAGTCTAATACAGGTTTATTTGTTGTTGAAGTGTTAGTGCAGAAAAATTTATGCACAAGTTGTAGAGGCGCGAAAATAAGCGATAATACTCTCTGATGATATTCTTGATCATCTTTCCAAAGATCAACTTCCCAAAGTTCCAAGCGAGAGAGTAAGCGATCTATCCGCAAAATGCACAGTATATAATATTGAGTGCAAAACATTGTGTGAATTATGCACATAGTGTAGTTCCGCCATATTGACGCAACCAAACTAGAAAAGCCATTGCATTTTGAGTATATTCCCTTTTTACTGGCAGTGCAACCATCATGACATTACAAGTGCACTGCCGCAGCCATTCCAAAATTATTGTGGTACGATCAGTAATACTGTAACGCCGTATTTCGGAATGGCATTACAGTAGACTGGCAGTAAATAAACGCTATGGACAAACGCACTAAATTGTCAATAAATTTTAACTAATTATGGGATCACCAATTCAGTTCGACTTCATGTTAAAAATTATATGGACACAATTAACGAATACAAGGTATGACAATAAAGTTGGCGAACAAATGCTGTAAAAATCATTTTATTCAAAAAAGTAATATTACACATTGCACTCTTCAAAGTACTCCCCTTAAGCTGTAATGCATTTCTCCATTCATCTTTTCCAGCCTTTGAAACACTCGCGAAATTGTTCCTCTGTTACCCCTAACAGCGCCTTTGACGATGTCTCTTTAATGATCTTCAGAGATCACTGAAAATGATGCCCTTTCAATTTTTCTTCAATTTTTGGAAATAAAAAATCACATGGGACTAAATCCGTGAGTAGGGGAGGGATGTTCAAGGAACGTTTTGGCTAAAAACTGCTTGACAATGATGGAGGTGTGAGCGGATGTATTGTCGTTAAAATACCCACGTCTTGCCATAAAAAAAAAAAAATAAATCGGGTCTCTTTCTGCGAACTGTTTCACGCAAACAATCTGAGTTGATGGCTTCTTCAATTTTCTGCACAGAAAAGTCATTGCGAGCAGTGGAGGTTTGGGAGCCCCAAACGCTCATTGTCCGTTGAGGTTCTCCCCTTTCTTAACTACTCGAGCGAACGTTCCAACTAACAATACTTCGTTGCGAACTGGAGAAAGGCGCTCACTCTCTCAAAGGCGCTCACAAATAGATCAGTTGACTGAGTCAGTACGGCTCGTTATGGAACAACTCCAGCAGCAGCAACAGGTGATAACACAGCTAGCCGGCTTAGCTATCGGTCAAAGAGGTGTGCAAGGCCTCTCCATAACAACTGGTATTGGATTACCAGCACCAATCATTCCGTATCAAGCAGTTAGTAATCAAAAGAATTACTCTCCACAATTTCCAATGGAGGCGATGGAAAAGGTCCCTTTCCACCAATGGCAAGCGCGTCAACTATGCAAGCCGTCAAATTATTAGCCAAACAAATCACTACTTTCAGTGGTTCCGAGGAAGAAGACGTAGAAGCTTGGATACAAAAAGTCGACCGTGTCGCCGCAATGGCGTATACGATGGAGTCATTATTAGCAGCTTCGAGTAAGCTCTCCAAAAGTGCTCGCGATTGGTTTAATTTGGATGACGGACAAGTTAACGACTCCTGGCTTATTTTTAAGTCTGCATTAATAGGATAAGATATCTTTTAAAAGATATATTCCTTTTCATACAAGGATGCAGAAAGTGAAGAAAGTGGTTTCTTGAAAGAAATGTTCCATCGATTATGCTTTGCAGAAAATTAAGTTAATGAATGTCGGAACAAGACCAATTTCTCATCAATGGAATAAAGTCTGTCTTTGCGCAATACCGTCGTTGCGTTGTGCTCAGACACCATCGACGATTTTTTAGAGCAGATGAATCGAATCACGTTTGCCTGTGGGGTTATTTCTAAAAACGCTTCTCCACCATCAGCGAAGAAAGTGAAAAAAGAATCTCCGCTGTTGTCTCCCAAGAAAACATTCGAGAAGAAGCCATCTCAAGAATCCTGATTTATTAAATGCGTTTTTATACAAAATTAATGAATCTGAAATACTTTTTCCGATATAGTACGTTTTTAACCATTACGCATGCGTGCGTAACATGCCCCAACCGCACCACCTTCTGAAGCGAGGTAAATGGAGCGTGCTCAGGATCATCAATGGCATAGATTCCACTGAGGGTTTAATCCGGATCAGAATGTAAGAACCAACTGTTGGTTCTTACATTCTGATCCGAATTAAACCCTCAGTGGAAACTAGGCCTATCATGAAATTTTTTATTCTAGGAAAAAAGTTTCATGATTGATACCCTTAATTGATCTTGGAGTATGCTCTAATGCGACGCGAACATTTAATCGCCATATTGGTTCCGGTGACGCGAACGTATTTGAGTGCGTTAGCCATGTTGGAGCGTGCGACACGAACAAACCTTTAGCTAATGAAGTTGACAGATAGGTCGACAATAAAAATGTATAAATGGGGCAATTTCAAGGAAGTTAAAATTAAAACTATAAATGAAATTTTTGGAAATTATTTTTGTTGCTATTTGATATACAATATACATGATTTTATCAATTATTTATATTTTTAAGTAGAATTTCTTTAACAAACATGAGCACAAGTAAGTTTTAATTAATAATGACTTAAAAGATTGAAATAAAGTCTTAAAGTTAGAATATGTATTAATAATAATTATTAATAATAATTATTAGAATAATTAATTTGATACAAATAACAAACCATAATAATAATTGAACATACTGAATATATTATTAATTATCAGTGCACCAATCTACGTCGAAATGGTCTATTCTCAGTAAAGCTGTTCAATCCAAAACCTATATTAATAGTCTAACCTTTGTTGGAGTACCAAAGTCAATCCAAAGCCTATACTTTCGCATAAACAAGAGCGGCATTAAGGTATTTTACATAAAAATTATTCAATGTTCGGCAAGGTAAAAGAAAATTTTGTGCAGTTGTTTATAAAAATGTATAACTCTCGAAAGTTATAACGAAAATAAATAAAAGATTGTATTGGTAATGATAATAGACTCGTAGTGCATTTTAAAATAATTATGAACTTTATTAAATTTATGGAATAGATTATGAGCACAAAGTCGTCTAAAAGATGACTAAATTATTATAAAGATATCTTTTAGTGAAAGAATATAGTCGACGAAAAGATGACTAAAAGATGACAGATGTACTGCTAGTCATTTTATAGCCTTATCCATATGATAAAGGATAACCTCTTTGGATATCTTTTGATCGTCTTTAAGACAACTTTTAATTTTTATATTTTGGCACATATAACGTTTAATAACATTGAATTCCTAAATTATTTTTTACACAAACCAAAATAAAATTGCACTGACAATATATACATCCCATTTTTGAGTCTTGCAATGTTTGCCGGTTCTATGTGCCAAAACCATTATCTTTTATCATAATCCCCTTTGGAGACTCCATTACAAAAAATAGTTTATTAGTTCATTAGAACACGAATAAAATTTCTCATAATGCTGCACCTTTTATTCTGTCCAGGGTACTTATCATGAAACATGTTGGAATGAATTCCGATCGGAATCCATAATAGGTGCCCTGTATGGTTTTCAAACACGAGAAACTGAATTCCACTACATCCGTCTGATAACGATCCAGCATACTACTCGCAAATGAGTGATAAAAAAATATAACGGAAAGATCTTTTTTATGTTATCTTTTTGGCAATTCGAAAAGATATCTTTTCGTCAATTTTTTGCTTTGCAAAAATGACAACCATAGAAAGATGACGAAAAGATGTCTTTAAAAGATGTCTCTAAAAAAGACATCTTTTTGTCATCTTTCTATGGTTTTTATAGACATCTTTCCGTCTTGCTGAAAAGACAATCTAAAAACGATCTTTTTGTTTTTTAGAAATTTTTTTTACTTTGCTGGAAAGACAACTTAAAAAAGACCTCTTTATCTTTTAGTATTTTATGTTGTCTGGATACATAATGTATATGTTATTTTAAATTAAAGTATATGGAAATTATCTTTTTCAGATTCCGAGGTACCAAAATACTTACCGTTTGGAGGCTTGCAAGCCTTTCAAGAGTGAAATTGTTGATATGATCTTAATTGATGTGATGCAGGATTATTTAGTCGGTTTAAAATATCAATCTCAAGTTTGCATGCAGCTCTGTCAGAAAATGTCGCAGGAAGTGCGCGAAAAAATTTGTAGGGAATTTTACGATCGGTAATATATTGATCAATTAAATAAATATATATTATAGAAAAATTAAATTAGACACGCTAAGTGCGCACTAGTGCACATTAAAGTCCTTACAAAAATTGATATAAAAATGTCTGTTTTATATAAATATAGAAATGAGTTTTATTAAATCGCGAAATCTTCAATGTAATTTATTGTATTGTTTGCGGTTTTATATTTCTCAAATATTTATATCTACATTTCACTTTTACACTTTCAGATAGATTAGTGTGTATATATAACAGCTTCAATGTGCATCAGTAAGATCAAGATATCGATCATGTAACTTTTTCTTTAGAGCGAAAAATAAAAAAACTTTATGTATGTATGCATGTACATATACATACATACAAAAAATTTTTACTTTTCACATTTTCGCCCTAGGGAAAAAGAAATACATAATCGATAGATCTTTGAGGTCTGTTTTTTGTAGTTGACTAGTGACTTTTGGGACTTAAAGTGAGAAAGGTATATATTTGATATTTATCGAAAGCACCGACGAGATACTATTAAAGACTGTCGGCCTTGGACAAATTTTTGTGATTATCAATGAAGTTCCGGGGGCTCAGTGATAATTGAAGAATGATGACATTACTAACAATTAATAAAAATTTACGATTATAAACATAACGTATTTGCCGCGTATCGCGTAACCAATCAGAAGCGATCCGCTGTTGTAGTTTCGCGTTTTACTGATTATTGATTGGTTATGCAGTTACGCGACACGCAGCAAATACGCTTCATGGGACGCCATCCTTAATTTCGGCGATATGTTAAAACCATAGAGAAATCTGAGAGAGAACTTCTGCTGTCGTGCACTACCGCCCTCTGAAAAAGTGAATGTTAACTAGGTAGCATTTTGTGGTTACAGATTTGGGACGTCATGTCCTCTCTCAGGTTTCTTTCTAGCAGTGGTGAAGGCAGAAACACGAATAGCGTGAGAAGATGGATGAATAAATAGATAAATGGATGAATGTTCTTTTTCTGTTTACTAAGCCTGATTGGTTGTTGTTGATCTAGCGACATTGCTCCAATCAATCAGGCTTAGTAAATAGAAAAAGAACGTTCATCCATTTATCTATCTCTCACTCTACTCGTGTTTCTACTCCACTACCGCCATCGATAGTCTATTCTATACACTGAACTATATATACACTGGAATGAGCATCGAGGGAAATTCGTGGCCGCAATTAATCAGCCGCCATTTTAGTTGAGAAATATTTGAGCGAATCAGAAGCGTAATGTATCGATTGATGTATTATCGATGTATGGAAATCTATATATATGGACATGAATGATATGTAAACAAAAATAATATCATTTCAATTTTATTAGTGCATTCAATAAAATAACATTAATAACACTTTTCATATCCTACATCATGAACACATGTGCACACAGGAATTGAAACATTTAATACAAAAATTCTTACCTATGAAACGAAATGCCCTTTTTACTTTTCTGCCCACACCCAGACACACAGCACTTCATGTTGATGCTTTGCACATTTTACAGTCACACGATTTTATAATCCTTCAAAGTAATCTTTCAAATACAACCCCACACACGATGATCTTGCTGACATATGCGTCTCACTAAAGAACACTAAACCTAAGTGCGCATGAGCACCTGAAAGTTTCTGATTCGCTCTTATTTATATTGACCAAATTAGAATGGCGCTGATCAATTGGTACCATGATTTTCTATGTTTTCCAGCGGAGATGCCCAATGTATATATAGTTCAGTGATTTTATATGTCGATGATACCGTCCCATGTTTCGCGTTTTAGGTAGCCCTTGAATCCTATTGATGACGTGAAGCAAAAGTAGGCGTGCTTTAGTCGAACTGCACACACCATGTAATCCTTCCACCATGGTACTAATTAGTAATTTTCTATTTAATTATCTTAGAGCGGAATCCATATAGGCCTTCTACAACTGTGATTGATCAATTTTATTTATGACTAAATCATTAAACTATAAATAGCTTATTGTAGAAGATCCAATAGACTCAGATTGCTCAAGATTCGAGATGATTTTAAGCTAGTGCATGAACCAATCAGAAAGCCATCTTAAGACATTGTTTGAAATTAAGAACGGATTCCGATTTTAATTTCGGCGATACGTGTAAACACATACGTGATATGTGTATTTAATTAATCATTTTGATACATATTGTACCAATTTAGTATAACATTCTTTGAATTACATTACTGAAATTAAAATAATTTAATAGAAACTTACTAATTAGTACGTGTTATTAAGTGCACGATGTAAACTAGGCTACTATCTTAACCTATCTTTATCTGTGTCCACGATGCTAGAAATCGGTTCAAGACCTTGGATGAAGAAAGAATTAATCAATCGCAATGGTCATGTAAAAAAAAAATTATTCAAATGTGATTTGTTAATTTTTTCTCTGTCCGAGATCTCAGACAGATTTCTAGCATCGTGGACATCAATGCTTTAAGATTGTAAGGTCCAGTTGCATCAACGTTACTTTGACTTTAGCAAGGCTTAAGACTCTCTCAATCTCTGTCTTTCGCTTTGAGAGACCGTTTTAAGCCTCGCTTAAAATCAAAGTAATGTTGGTGCAATCGGACCTAAGTCAGCTTTTTGCCAAGACCCTTACTTTAACTTTAAGCGTGGCTTAAAACTTTCTTCTTTTCTGTCTCTATCGACTTTAAAAAAAGAAACAGAGGTTTTTAAACGTTTAAAGTCAAAATAACATTGATGCAATTGGACCTTATTATCACTTTAATAAACTTCATCGGCTGATTAGTCCATCGGAATTGACCGATCGCATTTTCGTTTGACGACAGATGCGCTTAACCAGTTTCAATGGACTGATTGGTCGATTAAGTTTGTTAAAGTGACCCTTAAGTGATGCTAATATGACCCTTTGATTAGTTTGTGAAATCTTAAGCGGTTTTGAAAGTAAGAATCGACTATGAATACCAACCTTAAATGTTATAAATTTCCATAGATTATTTATATTGTAATTTAATATAACATTTTTTCATTGGTGGCACACTGAAAAATTTCTAGACATCGGTCGATATGAGTGGACATGCTATCGAGACGTAGACTAATGGCATACTCCGATTATTTAATACAGTAGAACCCTGATTAACCGACCTTACATTATCCAACCCCTGGGTTATCCGACTTTGTTATCGATCGTAGCGCTACCGTACAGTAATGGAAGACGCGGCTTCTCTGAAAGATAGATGGAAGGGATACATACACAAAAAGAGGCATACATATGTGCGTCGATGTGCGCTAGGAGATACGCATACAAAGAAGAGGATGACCTATGTAGTGATATGTATGTGCTTCTTTGTGTGTACCCCCTCTACCTATTCTTTGAGGTAGTCGCGTCTTCCGGTATCACTATTTCAATGTACACGCCATATCTGTTCATTTCGTTTGTCCTGTAAACACGTGCAATGGCCCCAAAACGCAAGAAAGTCTGTATTCCACTTGAAACAAAGCTTCGAGCTCTTAAACGTATTGATAGAGGGGAGTGTCATAAAAAAGTTGCTGCCAAGTTTGGTGTTGGGCGAGTTACCGTTGGTGACTGGATACGCAATCGTGCGAAATTGATGGCGTGGAAGGAGAAAACGAAATCATCTAATGAACGTAAAGCAATGAAGTTTACAGAACACACGAAAGTGGAAGAAGCATTATTTTTATGGTTTGTGCAACAAAGAGAAAAAGGTGCTCCAATTTCAGGATCAATATTACAGGCAAAAGCTTTGTCACTATATTCGCATTTCCCAGACGAAGCTGAGAAAGAGGAATGTTTTGTAGCCAGCAATGGCTGGCTTGATAGATGGAAAAAGAGATATGGTATACGACTTATGCAATTTAATACTCGTGGAGAAAAATTCTTTGAAGACGATGACGTTGTGAACGTTTTCAAAGAAAAGTTTAAAAAAACGATCAAACGGGGAGGTTATTCTTTGGAACAGATTTATAATTGCGACGAAATAAGTTTGAATTACAAAATGTTACCTAATAAGATCTTGGCATGGCATGAAGAATCATTAGTTCCGAGTAACAATCGAAACAAGGAAAAAATAACAATATTAGCATGTAATAATGCCTCTGGGAATCATAAGTTGCGTCTTACGGTCATTGGAAAATATGCAAATCCTCGGGCATTAAAAAATCTAACAACCTCAACAATGCCGGTTTACTATAAGAACCAGAAAAATGTATGGATGGATACTACGATCTTCAAATGGTGGTTCCATAAACAATTTGTACCCAAGGTTGAGAAACATTTGACGAAGATGAAACTTCCGAGAAAAGCCATTTTGTTTATTGATAATGCACCTGCACATCCAAACGCAGCTATGCTATATGATGGAGATATCATTGTGAAATTCTTTCCAACTAACGTGCAGGCATCATTGATCCAGCCCATGGAGCAAGGTGTTTTTGAACACTTAAAGCGGCTATACCGATTTCATCTCTTAACATTTCTTTTAGAAGCAAGTGAAAGCGGTCAAAAATTGACCGATAGTCTAGAGAAAGTCAATTTAAAGAAAGTAGTGTTTTGGATAGCTCAATCATGGAAGGAGATAAAACCGGAAATTTTGAAAAAATCATGGAATAAGCTTTTCAATTTTTCTGAGAAAGAAAAAGACTTGGAGAATATTGAATTACCTAAACAAAAAGAAGAATTACGAAATAAATTATTTGAAATGGCAAAGTCCCTCCTTGGACCGGAACAAGTTATGGAAACAAACATTGAAGAATGGATAACAGGCGATGACAGAGAATTAGATTATACGGATGCAGAGATAGTGGCTCTTGTCGAACAAAAGTCTTCAGAAGAGTCGTCGTCAGAATCTGATGAAGAGGTAGTTGAGCCGATTGAGCGGAAAATTTCTCACTCAGATGCTGTGTCCGCTCTTAAAATTGTACTGGCATACGTAGAACAAGAAGAGGCAACATCACCCGACGTGTGTACGTTGAAAAAATGGCGAGATATTGCAGCGAAAAACAGATCAGCAGCACTCCGAGAAACTAAAAGATCTAAATAGAGAAATATAGAGAATTCACATCCATGTATATCTTTACTACATATATATTTATATATTTGATCTTCCTATATATATGTATATTGTATCAACGAATTATTATATTTCAAAAATTATTATGTTTAAGATTTTAAGAACAGAATTGACTGTATTTAAAGATGTAATTAAAGAATAAAATTGATTATGTATTTTAAGATGTAATTAAAATAATTTCTATCTAAAATATTTGTTTTTTTAATAAAATGATCTCCTTTTCATTAGTTAAATAATCAAAGTTCTACTGTTATATTTTATTTCTGTGAAAGTGTGCTTTTAAAATGTTTATTATTTATGCTATTTGAGTAAAAATCCACTTTTTATCTGAGATACTGTTTCAGCCTATTTTTTATTGCTGCTTCCAGATATAAAGTTGTGGTTATTATGTCGATCATCCAAAAATTAGGACAAAACATGAAAATAAATTTTGGTAAGTTATGCGACGCTGAGAGAGACACATACTCAACCCATGTAGTTGAAACTGTAGAATTTGCTGCGATGGGTCTCGTAGTGGGGATTTATTACGAGTAAATAAGTATTTAAAAAAAAGATCAGTGTGAAGATTTTTGTGATGATGAGCAATAAGTCCTTAAACATACATTAAACCAAAATAGTGTTTTAGATAAAATTTAAAAAATGAAAACATACAAATAAAATTAATTAAAGACGAATTAGCGAAAAAATATGCTGTATGCATAATAATTAATTTGACTGAATGTTCGCCGATGTTATGTCTGAAGAAAGGATCATTGATCCACACTCACAATTAGATCACGTGTGTTTCATATTTTTCTTTATTGTTATTAAATTAATATATATATCATTCGTATATATATATTTATATATTTATATGTATTTATATATTTATATATTTATATGTGTATGTATATAACAGCGACAAGTACAATAATAATGTTATGATTATTAATAATAATCGAAGGATACCGATGATTATAGTGAGAACCGAGGGTAAAATAATTATTGCAATGATATTAACAATGGCAATCATAATAATGATAATGATGGTGATTTAATAATAATAATAAGTTGATCGATCCTTTTAATTAATACAGTCGTATATTCCCTTAAAGTCCGTCCTTAATACTTATATCGCGCTTTTATAGTTACAGGGATACAGAAAAATAATACCGCGCGGCTGTGGTGGAATGTTCTTTTTTTAAGTCGTATATAATATACATATATATGTATAATATTTATATAAAAGAGGCGCGAGAGCCTTAATTAATTAATTACAAGCTAGCGCCGCCGCCCGTTTTATTTACACCGCAAAAATTAAGCGAATTTTAAGAAAAAGACGTACAAAAATCCATTATGCGAAATTGAATCATTAATCTTTGAAGTCACAACTCGATACGAATGTAACGCAAATCTTTTTGCACTTGCATGGTCGCCAGAATGCAAATTTTCTTAAAATTTTATAAGAGTCCTAAACTTGTAATGTTTTGCTTCAAATTCTTAATTTCGTATTTTGCATTACTTTACTTGTCAATATTCATAGAAAAATTCACAGAAATAGAAGAAAATATTAAATATTAAATATTTAAAAATATTTTGCCATTTAACGGACTGAATGGTTATAGCGTATGTTTTAATAAATCGAAAGTACAAAAAAATAGCCCCAGTTGTCTACTAACCAGCTCAAACTTTTTCGAAATCAAAATAGAATACAAAGGGATGAAAAAGCACAGTCGAAAAGCGTTATGTTAGACAACTTCAACAAAATGTTGAAAAATATCTACTTAAAAATAGTACGATTAAAGTGTTTAGCCGATTTTTAACTATAAAAACTAAGATTCTTATTTCGCAAAAGAGAATTTTCGTGAATCCCCCTCCGAATTCGCCTATCTTTCGCGGGGTTTTTTCGTAATTATTAGGATTAATCGTAGCTTTACTTACAATCCTACCTGCCGATCAATTTTACACGCACGAGCTGCACTATGTAGATCCTTGGTCCATTTTTGACGCATACGTTTATTTACAAGGGCGGTGATTCGCCTCATCGCAAAAATTACAAGTCAACCGCGCGATCGGAGATTTGTGAAGCTTACCAAGAAAATTTTTCTGCTTTATCCTTTTGTAAAATATAAAATATAAATACAAAAATTTATAAATAAAAAAATATATATATATATATATATAAATATGTCTCGTAATGAAAAATAGTTAATGGTAAAGAATAATAAATAAATTCTTAATAATTATATAAGGTACTTATCGTAATTTGTAAGTTTTAGACAAACGTAAGAATCATAAAGAAAAACGAAGAGTTAGATAAATAAATAAAAAGAATACATACAAGTCATAAAACAAATCTGTTTCCAAAAATTTTCTGGTTTAAAAATTTTTAAATTACTAAACATTTACAATGTCTCTTTCGAATAAATAAAATATTATCTATTATTATCTATTATTATTTATAAAGTGCCAAACTTTCATTGTAATAATCTTTTCAAACTTTCGGTATCTTGGAAACTGTTATGCCAATTAAATTAAAAGAAAGTTCGAGAACATAGTTCTATTCAAAGAATAATTCTTTGAAATTCTATCCCCTCCTTACTTGCTTATAATTCAAAAATTATAAGACTCTATTAGATTATTATAAACTCTCTATTTGACTTCTATAATTGATAGAGACATTGTGCAACTCTTAAATTGTGTACAATAAATTCAAAACTTTTGCCATGTGCAAACATATGATACATAAAATTAAAAGGCTTGTTTGAACGCGCAATTTGCCCGTGATTTTTGGCAACAACAACCACAATCGGGATGAAACTACCCTCTTTTTCCCTCTTTCTCACTGTCTTCTTCTCTTGCCTCCGCGAGGGAAGGCGAGACATTCCACCTCGCCGTGATCGGTATGGAATTATCGAAAGTTCTCAATTTATTTATCTCCATCATGTGTATACGTGTATATGTATATGATCGTTTATATGCATTTTGTGTACATCGTACGTGTATGTATGTGTGTATGTGTATATGTCTGTTGCATGCTATTATCTGTATATAACACATTTACAATAATAACAATACGTTGCTCGTCAATGACGATCCACCTTAACTCGCGTATGTATACGTTTATATTTATAATATTTATATATATAATCCGAAAAAAAGTTTAATAGGGCTATCGATCACCTCACACACACGCACGCGCACATATATACCACACACACACACATACACACATACTCACACACACACACATACACACACCAACTTCCTTTCTGTTTCATTCTCTTCTGTTCATTCTCTTCATTCTTTCTTCACTCGATCATCGCATATCACAAAGTTTCCAAATATATAATTTGGATTAAATGCTGGAGCAATAGCAATGACAATCATAGTAATCGGTATGATGATGCTTGAAAATGACGTTTTTGTTACAGTCATGGTTGCAACTCGCACGTATACGTGTTATATGTTAGTGTATAATGTATAACCCGGCGAAATGCAAAATTTGGCAAAGCGTCACCGTGGACGTTGCACAGTCCTTTCCTACTTTGTAAAAAAAAGTATAAGAATTATGAGATTAAAAGAACAAATTAATAATAATTAGCATATATATATGTATATATATATAGAAATGTTATATGTGGAAGAAGATAAACGTGTGTGTGAAAAAATTTTTGTCTCTAATAATCTCAATCGCAAATTTTTTTGTATCTATTGAATTTTAGCACTTTCCTATTCAATATATTTCTTCGAAATTCTTTTGTCGTTTAAACCGAATAATAAAACAAGCGCTTTTGCATTTTTGTTCAAATCGACATAATCGTATTAAAGCATAATTTCAAAAATTTGTGCGAAATTAATTGTAAGACAATTTATATAATAAAATAGAATATATATATACACTACCCCCGAAATTTTTCCGCATATTGCCATTTCTCATTATTTTAAGTACATTTAAGTAAATAAGCATTATATTTTAAAAACAATGATTTACTAATTACAACTGTATTTGTTCTGCAGTATGATACAATCTTTGATTTCGCATATCTGTCTTTTTCACAATTAGTGCTGCAATAAGTTTAAAGCTTCAAAAATTTCGTTATCATGTTCAGAAATTTTTCAAGGGTAGTATACATATATGTGCGATAAGTGGAGTAAAATAGGAATTGAAATTTGTATGATTTTTTCCGCCATTACACGTATGGAAAAAAAGCACTTCCATTTTCACGTAATGATAACACCGGAATAATACAGTTTCAATCCCCAGAACAAAATCGTCAAATTATTTCGCGCAAATGTCTCGCATATCTGTCTCTTTCACACTGCCTCTCTTCTATTCTCTCACATTCTCTTACGCTGTCGTCGCAAATATATATACAGACTTCGAAATTGATCAAGAATTCTAATATTCGTGCCTCCCTATCTCTCGTTCTCTTTCACGCCGTTATAAAAAATTGATTCGTTTCGCCTTAAATCGTTAACACTTTCCTTCCGCTTCCTCTGCCTCAGACCTCCCCTTCCCTCCTATCCGATGAGGAATTAATCATCTGGATACCAACCAAAATACTCACAATAATTTCTTGCAAAATTGCGCGCATCTCATATTTTGTTGTAGGTTAAAATTTTGTAATATTTGTCATTATCAAAATATAATGTAAAATTTATTTTATTTAAAATTAAAATTTTATATTAAAATA
>JAANIC010006522.1:1749762-1784563 GCA_017607545.1 Acromyrmex charruanus
TTTATATTTTAAATAATTATTTAATTATAAATTTTATACTTTACAATTATGAAATCCATGTAATTGTTCGAATACTTGATGTAAAAATCCATCGTATTTAAGACATCTTTTGTAATTTCCGTTAAATATCAATATATAATAAAAATTAATCAAATCTTTTGACTTTTTGAAATGTTATTTTATCAATGTATGGTTAAAAAAAATTATATATGATACATAATAAAAATAAAAACACTTCTTTTGATTTTCGAAATTTTATTTTATCGATATATGGATCATAATATTTTGTGCCAAAAACTATAAAACATTCATTTAAAACATCTGTCTGTCCAATAATTATTTAAAGTTATTTTTATAATTTAAAAATACTATAAAACGAGAAAAAATGTTGTGAATGTTTTGATAAGAAAATTATGTATGTATTTCTTAATTTCGCTTTTTTTTACAAATATGCCAAATTGAAATTCGTGAATGTTTCGGACGATCGAGCGAGTATTTAATTGATATCCATATAATGAACGTTCATCGATCGTTCCTGCAGGAAGGCTCGCGGCCATCGTCATTACGGCCGTCGCGGTGCTACGAAAAATATTTCCAAGGTCAAGCCATCACAGACAATAGTTCCGGATGTCGGAGGTGCGGGGGACTATATCGTGCAGAGACGAAAGACGTGCGCACTTTCAAGGTTCTCCCTAAAGTTAGCTTACTAAAGTCGCTCTTACAATGTTAACAAGACTTGATCCTATTTACAACTGGCTCTCCTCTTCCATTATCCTGTTAACATCTCGAGGAGATGGATGCTAACCGTGCCAAACTCTGCGAGATTCCAAACAATCCATGGAGCATCTATTCGTCATCGTCACGGGACATCTAAGACCCGCGTATATATTTACACTCCGTCGGCGATTCAGAGTTCTGGGCTCCCTCAAGGCCCGCTGGGCCCCAGCCAGCTCACATTGGGAGCCACTCACTACGCTGGGACTTAATAATGTTAAGGCATCGTCGTGCGTATCGACGAACACGAGTTCCTCTCTAACGTTCGTTGGCAGTAGCGAAAATGTCGGTCGGGATCCATCACCTTCACCCGCTCGATCCAGGCACTATCAAACCCCCATATACCCGAACGCACCATCATATCACTCTTAATAACGCAGAACGATCGAAAAATGATCGTGGAATTTTTTTAAAGTTAGAAAAAGTCGGAAACTCTAGAACTTCGAAGGTAGAACTTGAGTTTGCGAAATTTTAGAAGCTCGGTGATTCGAATAGTGTCATGGAAGCGCAGAGAGAGTTTTTAAGTAATAAGATTATCTTCAAGTTTGCGGTCCACAATTTTGCAACTAGGATAACGCAAATCTGATGATCCTCGAAACTCGATGAGATTATTAAATATTGATCGAGGGCTAACAAAACGTTTATTTTTCATTTTTCCTTTAGTTTTATATAGAAGAGATGAATTATCCTTCTATCTTTTTTAGTTTGTTTAGAAATTCAAGATTTTTCGTATGATATTTCTTTCCATTTCTTTGTTTTTACAATGAAGGAACACATTTATTAATTTTTTCTTTCGTTTCTTCTTGAAGACTGAAGAAACAATTTTTTTTCTGATATTTCTTCCAGCTAGAATTAGGGAAAATTTTTATTGACTTTCTTCCAATTTCTTCAGGAATTCCCAAAAAATTCATTACATTTAGCTTTCTCAACAATTCTGCGTTTAATTTCTTCAAAAAATAAAAAAAATTTCCATATTTTTTGAAGATATTTCTTAAAGATTCGACAAATATTTTTCCTGACTTGTTATTAAAGAACCTTCTTCTGCAGCTTCGTACAATTAAGACTTTCGACGATTTTGAAGATTTTAAACTGTGGTTAACAAAAAAGTCTTTTTTCATTCAGCTCCGATCAACCTTATGGCTTCAGTCGCGTCTTTGGGAGTCTACGAAGAGCGTCGTCAGAACGAGCGTGGCGAATGGTAATGGTATAATATTGTAATGATGCGTGCGACGATGAGGAGCGTAAAGTCGGGGGACGAGCGGAATAATTTCACGCTCGACTGTGAACCGCGGCTCCGTATGTCATACTGGCTCCTCTCGCTTGAAATTGATGTTCTGGGAGGCGCAAAAGTCACGGGTGAACGGCACGCAATTGAACAGTTTGCACACTTCACACTCGTACACCGGTACGTTGTAAAAGAGGGCGAGTAACAAGGCGAACAAGCCCACAATCAGAATCATGCAGACCCAAATCAGTAAGATCTTCCGTCTACGGTCGTAATGGCCAAATGAGATAAAGGGCATCAGCGCGTAGGCCGCCAAAAAGCCGAAGATAAAGCCAAATAGATGCGCGTAATTATCTATCCATGGCAGGATACCCAGCGTCAATAGTCCCAACAGAATCAGGATCAGCTTAGATAATGCGCGACGCGGGTGCTTCAGCATTGGCCAGCAATGCAGCACTTCGACCACCAACGTGGCAAGCAGAGCGAAATGTGCGCCGGCTGGACCAACCTGTAAACAAAATGAATAATATTAACGACATATATACAACGTTATTGATACATTTATCTAAAAAAATGATAAACTTCCACAAATAGGCATTAATCGATTTAATAAACTTTTATGTTTCATACATAGAAGAAATAAGAGAAAAGGAAGGGGGAGAGAGAAACAGAGAGAGAGAGAAAGAGAGAGAGAGAGAGATTTTATAGCAATATCTCAATATTAAAATTGCCCATAAATTGTTAATTGTTATTGTTGTATATTGTGTATCTAATAAATTCAAAACCAATCGGAAAAGTATTGCAATCTTTTAGTTGATAAGTGTGTGTGCGCGCGCGCGTGTGTGTGTGTGTGTGTGCACAATATATATATATATGGGAAAATCAGGGGATTGTGTACACTTAAGAGGAATTCGATGCTGTGATGTGATTTTTTAAATTGAAGTTAATATAAACACGGAAATACAAACTACAAACATTCTTCTATCGATATGCATTCTCATATTAAACCATTTTCCATTTGATAATATAGTATTTCATAAAAAGTAAAAAAAAGAAAAGCGAAAACATTTTTTTCATATTGATAAAATAATGAAAAAATATATTATTATATCAATGTTAATATAAAATTTATATAAATTTTGAAGAAATAATAAAAATTGGAAAAAATTAATTATTTAAATCAAAATATGTAATTCTCAGCTTCATTGCATTCTTCATGGACTCATTCAGAACGCAGGCAGCAATGAAACCATCCAATCGATATAAACTAAAAGTAACATAATATCAGTATTATAATTTCGCATCCTATAATGTAACTTCTAAGGAACATACAAAAAATCAATAAAAAAATCAAAATGATATCAAAATTTTTTCAAAATGACTTTATTTTGATGCTTAAAATTACTAAACAGTCAAATTTTGTAATAAAAAAATCATCATTTTGAAATCAAAGTACGTCATTTTGACTTTCTCTCGACTTGGTGTGTTCCTTGGGTTATTATGTAACACTATGAGTTATTAAATTTATATTGTGAAATTATAACATTGATATTATATTACTTTTAGTTTGTTGACTGGGCAGAGTATCTTTCGAATTCTTCGCAAATAGTGCAGTTTTCATTGAGAGGAAACTTCGAATTGTCAATGCGTACAATTTTCCGCCGCGGATTGATTTGATAACAAAAACGATTACTCAAAGACTTTTTAATTTAATTCAATGAATAATATCTCAGACGCATACAGTAACGTACTTTAGATAAGATATGCACGATTAAATAAACAAAAAAGAATACGGACTTACCATCTTATTTTTTAGATGCTCAAAATTATTATTAAAATATGTAATTTCACCTTTTTTCACTTTTGCCGTTAACTACATTTTCAAATTATATAATTATATTATATTACATTTGAAAAAAATTACGTCTAGCCGAGAAATTTCGCCGTGATAGCAACTCCATTTATCGGAAAAGTGCTAAACTAAAATGCGCATAGTTACCCCACTTTCTCCTAATGCATATATTGTGTATACAATATATATGTATTAATAGCATATTATTTAATTAATGAATTAGTAAATAATATAGGGTAGGATCGGGTATTATGAGCACCTTAAGGAAACATTTTGATATATCTAGCATACTGAAAAATAAAAAAATTTTATGCATACCATTTGATAGATTTGTTGATATTTTATGTATCTTAATATTGAAATTAATTATTTTAATGCAAATGTTGAAATGATAGCAGGTGCTCTTATTACTCGCTCAGTGCTCATATTACCCTCTGGGTAAGCTAATATGCGCATCCTTAGGGGTGATATGAGGCACAAGAAATTTTTTATAAGAAATTATGCAGAAATGAAAAATTAAAAAAAATATATATATAATATTTTACTAGAACAAATGCCAATCAAATGTTTGTTTAATATAATCAAAAAATAATGTTACATTTACAAATATTTAGTATTACTATATTAAGTATTACTAAATGGTAACAGTTTGGTAATACTTATTAAATATTTGTAAAAGTAACATTATTTTTGGTTATATTAATCAAATGTTTGTTTGGCATTATTTCACCATACATTTAATAGCTATTAGCAAACCTCTAAGGATCAACCATTGTTAAAAAAATGTACTAATATACATTGCAATATGATTGCTAATTATAGCAATACAACACACTTTATATTGTCAAATATTGTTAACGTATTGTTATGTACTACTATGTATTGCTAGCATATTGCTAGCGTATTTCTAGTACTGTTACTGCTAACATTGTTTGTTTTATATGTATACTGTAATATATTTTTAAAGAAATGTTCACTGATTGCCAAAGTGGTTGACCCCTCGTCAGACTCTTTTTTTGTGTACGGTAAGGAATATTAAAGATGTTCATAATACCCGATCATGCATACCTATCCGAAAAACTACCATGTCTAAATCAATAATAATCTCGGGGCTTTACGAAGTTAGAATGGCTCAATATTGTTTACAAATATTACAGAACAAAATATCTTATCTCAATATAGATTGGGGACCTTATGAAGTTAAAGGAAAAAACGCAAGAAATAAAAAATAACGTACTTACTTATTTAATATGATAAATATCCGAACCTTATGAAGTTAAAGGAAAAAACGCAAGAAATAAAAAATAACGTACTTACTTATTTAATATGATGAATATCCGAAGTACATAAATTTAGATCAAATCTTCACAGCATATTGGAATGTCGCGAAGACAGATCTTTTTACAATAGCTGGCACTACTGATACCAACCATTACAGAAAAATAAAGGATGCTCATACTACCTGCAGTGCTCATAATACCTGATCCTACCCTATATACCAGATGTTTCAGATCATCCGTACCATCCTTTTATCTTCGCAAAATAAGGTCCAATTGTAAAAGTATTTAGACAGAAGTTGTGGGATTTAAAAGGATCTATTTATTAAGGATCTTATCAGTTTGACCTTAGGTAGCGTAGCCAAGATCAGATCAACATAGATTTTTTAACTATTGTTAACTATTAATTATTGTTCAGGATCATGTCCTGGATAACAGTCCTGGATAAGGGGAGAAAAGAAAAATAGAATATAGATTAAAAACCGGAAAAAGAACAAAAAAAAACAGAAAACCGGAAATAACTTTATCGGTTTGATTATAATTTCGGTATTATAAATTTCATGGGCGGGGGGATTTGGTTTCGGTTTCAATTTTGGTTCATCTAAAAAAAGAATTATGGAATGGTTTACTGTTTCGATTCCAATTTGGTCCGGATCCCTGATGTAAATGATACGTAAATCATATGTGTGCAAGTCCTATTGAGTCGACAAAACGCGATGACTATGGGATCTTTTTAATGTCCATGTCATAATATACAGATATCAAGATATATTCAGATATATTAAGTGGAAAAGAGATAAGGAAGGTAATTTTCTAACTTTCTTCTCTAATAACTCGTAGACGGATACCATGTCCGCATTTAACAAAAATACATTCTGTTCCAAGTCACCTTCATCTACGATAGTTTAAGTACTTACTTCTGCCCTATAAGGGACAAATATTGCGCTGGCTAAATTCCCAGCAAGAGCACCAATAAAATAGATCAAAGCGATGCGCAACGAGCCTGTCAGTTTTTCCAAATCTCTCATCAGGAAGTATTGGATCAGCAACGTAATTATCAAATGGACGATTCTGAAAAAAATCAATTTACATTGAAATAAATACATAAATCAAGAGTTCTTGCTTTTTAAATTAATTTATTCGAACTAATCAGTTCATTTTATTACGTTTTAATAGGAAAATAAATGTTCTTTTTTAATTGAATGGCAAATTGATTTTACTTAGTGGGATGAATTTAATGAAATAAACTTCTAAAAAGAAATTTTTTTGTTATTAATTAATATGAAATCAATCGCATATAAATTTTACGATTAAATAAACGCATAAAATTAATGCATTTTATATCTTCAAAATAAATTTCATAAAATGCAATTTGTCATCAATTATTACCCGGCATGAAGAAAAATGGTGGTAAAGAGTCTGTAGAACTGGTCTGGCCATTCTGGATGCAGGAACGGTATCATTCCGCAGACATCGTGCAAACACTCCACCTGGGAGCACAGGGACGCTTCCTCGTGAAAGTAACCGTGGACAAAATCACAGTACTCTTTCGTGGTGATCCGACACATCCCGTGAATCCCGATACAACAAGGGTGACCGATTACCTCGCATACCATGTGCTCCGCCATCTTATCCTTGTAACGACCGACCGGAAAATTGGCGTTGCCCCGTTGACCCCCGTTTTTACTGACAAAAAATTTTTGAATATTTTTCTTTTTTGCAACCATTTTAATCATCGTAAATAACAGTTTTACAAGCTTAGATTTCCGCAAATGGTTTTGTTTCGTGTGAAAGTATTTTATCATTTGTACTTTGGAAAATTCACGAATGTGAATAACTTGGAAGATTGAAGAAAACTCACCTGAAACGTTGGTTAAAGGGATTGGTTTTCCGACAAATTGGCCACTTGGTGATGTCGTCTGGCCACTCGTAAGGTGCGATGCTTGCTGGGGCATCGCAAAACTTAGGATCCAGCCCACAAACTGATCCACTAATGCGACCGCCAGGCCCACTGTCTCCAGGTCCCCACTTCTTCCAGGTTGATATTGTATTCTGCGAGGGCGAACATAATTGCAATTAATTTAATTGCTAGCGAAGAGAGAATTTCTAAGACTTTGTAATATCATTGCGGATATTTCAGCAAAAGATAATAGTGGTAGCAATTATAAAAGTGATAATTACGCAAGTTTTATATCAAGATCAATTAAAAGAAATAAATCTATTTTTTATCAAAGCGGATCTTAGTGCTTAAATATTTTATAGTAAATATTTATATACATATCCAATTCCACAAACTGCGCATTGAAATCTTTTTCGATCTTAAAATGCAAACATAAAAAGAACTAGAGTAAAAACATCACATTTAAATTAATTAGCAAATATTGCCGAAGGCTCAGTGGTTAAACGGTAAAAATTCCTGCACGGAATATGAAAGAATGTGGATATAAATCCCAGCTGAGGTAATATTTTTTGAAATAAATTAAATTATTTACATCTCTTAAGATGCTTAGATACCATATTAATATTTTTCTAAGATGCTTATTATAGTTTATAAAAAATTATTAAACTGCTTATCAATTTAATATGTAATATTATTACTCTAGTTCTGTTCATGATTACGTTTCAAGACCAAAAAAGATTTTAGTGCGTGGTTTACAGAATTGGATATGTATATAAATTCACTCTGAAATACTATAGTTCGAGAGTCAATGAACATTTTATCGTGTATGATTTCAGCAAACTTGATTTATCAATTTTATCGTTATTTTTATGCTTAGAAACGCTAAATAGTTTGCCAGCTGGCAGGCGGGACAGGGGCCGATCAGAATAATAAAAAAAATGATGTATTCATGTTATAGCAGCAAAATTGATTTTTTGTTTTCTCCTTATTGTCCGTCAGCGTGCTGTCAAGACGATATCAGTCTGCCACCTCCTCAAACATGTAAAAAAAAAAATACAATTTACTGAAATGACACAATTAAAATAATACAACATCATATTTTTTTACATGTTCGAGGAGGTGGCAGACTGGTATCATCCCGACAGTACTGACAGTCTACCATTTTATCACTTTTTATGTTATAAATAATAAGAAAATAAAAAATCAGCTTTGCTATGATACAAATGCACTATTTTTTTTTTTTGACGAAGTAAAATGGCTCTCGTCGACTCCTGTTCTAAAAAGTTGACGGCAGACTTTCGTTTTAGCAATTTTGAGCATAAAAATGACGATAAAATTGATGAATCAAATTTGCTGAAATGAAACGTAAAAAATGTTCACTGACTCACGGGCTGTTAAGAATTAAACTTTGATCGAAAATAGGTTTTTTTTTCTTAATTGATTTATGCCCTTATTCATAGTCAGACTTTATATATTTAAGGCTTAAATTTATCTTCAGATGCTCTACGAATTATTTCATTGGCTATTGAGTATCTAAAGATAAATTTAAGAAAGCCTTAAGTACAAGGTGTAACTATGACTAGCGTTATTCTAGTTGGTTTAATATAAATTATAATTGTTTTTATATGTAAAATTATAATGTACACAGCTGAATAAACTGTTTTATAGTTATTGCAATATAATTATAAAATAATCTATGCAATACACTTATATGTGTACGTTAATTCTACATGTAAAACTAGTATAATTGTCACCTTTATTTAGCCATCATTATATTTTTCTCTGAGTATAACAATCTTTTAGATTGAAACGTGCGTAAATTAATAACAAAATGTGCGCAATTATTAACCAAATATAAAATATATAGCAAAAATTACATATATATTCATATATATAACACACTTTAAAATTTTTAAGTGTTGTATAATATATGTATATATGTATATACATATAAAACAAAATTTTTTTTCTTTCATTAAATTGAGATACAACATTGACATACAATACATAAAGTTTGTGCTTTGTTACAAAAAAAAAGGATTCGCATCGATCTCATGTCTTCCGGTTAAACGGGCTGAAATTGAAGTACGTTGTTCAAATAAAATTCACAATGGGGGCTCACCAAATTTAGTACTTTTTTGTCTAGAACGTTTTAAAGTGGAAACCTATGGTTATATCATGTTTTTCATAAATTAAATATATGAATCTCTCCCACTCCTTCCTCCTCCTCTCTCTCTCTCCTTCTTCCTCCCCCTTCCCTCTCTCTAAATATAAATATATATATGTACATACTTATATATACATATATATGTATGTATATATATATATATATATATATATATATATATACATATATATACATATATATGTATGTATATATATATATATATATATATATATATATATACATATTATAACGATTTATATTCATTCACATATATTCATTTCTTTATTTTACATCTCTGTCTTTTTTTCAAACACATAACCTTTCCATAAAATAAATGCTTTGATAAATTGATAGCGTTGATTGCTATATTGAGATAAAAATGAGTATAGCAATCTGTAATTTTTTAATTACTGCGTTTCACATTATGCTCGCAACGCTCACGAGCATCGTTCTTGTTTAATATTTGATAAACAATAAGGATGGAATGATTCCATGAGCGTTAAATGGAATGCAGCCATAGTGATACGTCGATGTCTTATAAATTATATAATTGTATTGTAAACCATACGTGTGTAAATTATATTTGACCGGTAAATAAAACATACTTAAAACAATACATAAAACAGCATTCATTTAAACGTCTTTGGACAGAAAAGTACTGAATTTGAAAAATCATGTCTATATTGAGACTTTTGTTTGGGACAACAATACTTCAATTTCAACTAGTTGAACCACACATTTCCATAAGATATATCTGTGCGAGGTCCTTTCAATTTCAAGTAATGAAAAATTGCGACGCTCACAATGCAATAAATTAAAAATATTTTCTTTTCTTTTTTTCACAAGTGCTTTTTCTGAAGCTAAAGAATTAAAGTAAAAATTACGTAGTTTACCATAGCAGTGGATCTCAATCCCCGGACCTGTTAGGCGCGCATGGAAGAAAATTTTATTATTATGAACATACGTGGCCATGAAGAGCTAGCGAAATGTTACAAGTGTTTGAAAAAACCAGGAAACTTACAGAACAATCTGCTTTGCTGGATTGAACGCAGCCGGAATCGTCATTTCTAATGCAACAAGCAGTATCCCGTTCTCTTTCCCGCCATACATCGATCTCTTTTAGGATCTTGATATCACGACGCATACATGGTGCAAACTTGGCGCCAAGATGGATCAAATCTGCGGCCCTAGGACCCAGCCAGAAGTTCGCGGGTTCTTGATAGTCGACTTGTTGTAATGACAAACTTGTTACAAGAACCTGGACGCAATCAATTATTTTCTCAGTCATACTCAACCCTCACTGACGCTACGTTGCGCATTAACAAATTATTAGGCTTGATTTAAATCTGGGATAAAACGCTTAATCTTATAATGTGTTCCGATTGCAAGTGATCGACATTTTGTATAAATAAAAATATACACATATTCTGAAAAATTATAATAATTTGTGAAAAATTTAAATAAGAATTCTAAAAAAGTTTTTTCTGAAAGGATTAGGCATACACATAAAAAAATAAAATTTTGTCATAAATAAAAATTTAAAGCATTATTATAATTGTAATTTAAAGTGATCATTCACTTGTTATTATATTCTACAAGGATTGAATAGCTTAACATAATTTGCTTTGATCCAGTGTAAATAAAAAGAAAGCTTATCTTTTACTGTGCACATAAAACATTTGAATTTATTCTTAGCAAGATTAGTTTTTTAATAAACGCAACGAAAATAAAGTTTTAAAGAAATGAATAACAATAATTGTGTAAATAATTGTGATCAATTCTATTTGCTCACCAATCCAGATCGATGATTGAGATCCATCCCGACAGGACCAAATCCGTAACACGCCAGCGATATTATCAGAATCAATACTTGCACAGTAGTGATCCAGTACGTGAAATACGGTCGATGATCCTCGAAATTGTCTAATTGCTTCTTTATGTCCGGTTTGTGCGCAACGCTTTTCCGAAAAGATCGCCTGGAATAATAGAAAAAAAATTTAATAACTCACAAAGCTTTTAATATGTTTCGTTTACTATGATCTCGAGTTAATGGACAAAACATTTTCTCTACAATAACGATATCCGTAATATGCAATATTTATACCACTAACAAATTTTATTATGAATTGATTGGTTGAATTGATTGGTTAATTCGATTAATCATTTTTTGCATAGTAATGATATAATATTTTGTAATTACAATATTGTGTAAAATAACACTCAGAGAAGAAAAAAGCGGTTTTTATATGATATTTATATAAGTCACAATTACATAAATTTTATATGTAGAATTAAAATACAAAAAAAATTGAATAAACTATTTTATAAGGAGCATAAGTTTTCGTAACTTATTCACAGTTTTAATTACAATAATTATAAAATACATAGTTTATTCAATTATATACTTAATTCTACACAAAACTTGTATAGCTACTATTTATATAATTGCTACTACTGTTTTTTTTCCTAGGTAATATAAAAAAATTATAATAATGACATAATTTAATTTAGAGGAAAAGATATAGTAGATTAATTAATAAAATTTACTTTACTAATATTCTGTCTAAAGTGTATACCTTATGAAAACTAATGGATTTCACTTTTTCTTGGAAACGCTTTACATTTTATAGTCTTATACAGTCAGTTAATTAGTTTTCAATTAAGATAGTGTAGCTCTCACAAGAGTTTAATTTATTTCAGACTTCGCAATAAGGAATGAAATATAAATGTACCCAAAGAAGCGACCGACAATGCCCATCCCGTATCGTCGCCGATTACTGTTGTCAAAGACACGATCGATCGTGCTACGGGAGATCCTCGTGGCACCGGCTATCTCCCGGCTGCGAAGAGTCACCCCCTCCTCTTGTGGCACCCTTGTACCCTCCGCCGGAGGCGCATCGTACTTCGACCTGCTCCAACTTGTTTTTCTGTAATCTCTTTCTTGTTGTACATGTTTGCGCGTTTGTTGGTCAATGATAAATCTACTTTGCAAATTGCTTTTGTTTGAGTATGAAACGTTTTGTGATCATCCAAATCGCGTGTAGCCTTTGCAATATCCAAATGTCAATAGCTCTTGGATTTTGAGAATTCAGAGGCAAACAAACTCTTAAAAATTTGAAACTTAAAGATACACTGTTAGAAATGTTTGCGATTTCACAACACTTTAACTATAAATTCAATAAATTTTCGATACTTGTTACACTGTTAAAAATATTTGTGAATTTATAATACCTCTACAATGTGCAGTAGATTACAAATCATGTTATGTTTTGTTGCGATTTCAAAATATTTATAAATTTATAATAGATATGCTATGATATCAAAAAGTAAATTTAATGATCAGTTATTATAGACACTTGTTGTAGCGATGAGTCATTGTCGAGAGTCTATTCACTGTCGAAGATATACAAACCTGACTGCCCGTACAGAGTCATCGTATCATCGTTAGGTAATCAGTTGTATGCATTAGCTTCTTTTTTACACAGCATAATATTTGAAGCAATCTCCAAAGCAGAGAGCTATATTAGAAACAGTTTTCAATGATAAACTCATTGATAAACTAAAAGGAGTGAACATTGAAACAAACTATAAATTAATTTCATTAGATATTGTGTCACTTTTTACTAACATCCCGATAGAAATAGCCATAGATTGCGTAAACGAAAACTGGAATTACATCTTTAAAAAATGTTCCATATCTGTGACAGAGTATCTGACGGCAGTATCGGGTTTATCTTAGATTCTACGTATTTTATATTTAACAATATATCTACAAACAAAACTTAGGCACACCCATGGGCTCTTTGATGTCTCCCGTCATTAATTGACTTGATATTGCAAAAATTAGAGAAAACTGTCTTGATGTCATTTAATGATCATATATTATTTTACTATCGATATGTTGACGATTTGTGCGCTATTGTTCCTTTTTCTAAAATAGATTCGTTTTTAGAATGCTTTCCATTCTCGCTTTTAATTTACGCTGGAAATAGGTCACGACTCACTAAACATCTTAGATGTCACAATCACGATTAGTGATGACCAACTAAATTTCGATTAGTATCACAAACCGACTTTTATCACAAACTCTCTTTCTCAAAAAAAGTAATCATAAATTTGGTAGATAGAGCTCTTTTACTCTCTAATACCAAATATCACACAAAAAATTTAACATTAGTAATCGAAATATTTTTTACAGAATGACTATCATCTTAAATTCATTTTTGAGACAATAAACAACAGAGTCAAAAGCATTCTACGAAAGAAGACAATATTGCATTTAATAATTCTGAGTAGAAAAATGAATTAACAGTGTCTTCATCTTGGTTCATGGTTCCTTTTACTTCATCTTACAAAAAAATTCAATAAATTCAATAGGGACGACATCAAGGTGTCTTTTTATAGTTCTAATAAATTATGAAAATACATTAAAGTAAAGACCCTGGACTTCATCCAAAAATAACGTAGTCTATAAGATCAGTTGTAATGATTGCGAACATATGCGGGACAGATAGGCAGACAATTAAAGACAAGAATCAATGAACACAAAAATGATATTCGCTGGAATACTACTTGTTCAGTAATAACGGAACACGAAATCACTTGCAATACGAACATCACTTCGATTGAAATAACATCGAAATTTTAGACGAAGAACCATGTTATAATAAGCATTTGATTTTAGAAATGTTAAACATGAAAAAACAAAAAAACAGCCTTAATCTACTAATAAATCTACTAATAAACTTATCAAAGTGACGTATTTGCTCGATTTTTATCACTGTACAATTCATTTATTTTATTCTTAATTTGACTTTTTACCAGAGCATCGGGAAATTTTAATAATCGTCCAGCCGTTACAAGTAATTTCCGTCTCTCCGTGAAACATCTCTCTGGTCATAATTATTATTTATATAATTTCATCCATTTCTTCGACTGCGATCAACCATTGTAACATCACTCAGTATACGACTTGAATATCTGAAGAGGGCTCAATTGTAAGACCGAAACATGTAATATACATATGATTGTTAAATAATTACAGAGTATTATATTATATATATTTCTCGTTTGAATTTTCATTAAAATAATTTTTTTATATTTGACATATTTATCATATCTTGAATAGTGTGTCCGGTGAATACACCTAATATTCCAATAAATGAATAAAAAATGAATGAAAATATTCATTTGTATACACTTCTTTTTTATTCGTCAAGAAACGAATAAATATTTTTTCATTCCATTTGAATATTTTTTGAATATGATTACGAATATTTTCGTTTTGCATATTCACTTTTACTCTGTATTATCTGCACATTATAGCTTGCAAGCCTGCAAGAGAAAACAGAAATCTATAAAAACAATGGCTACGATTACACCGCGCGTTTAGTTCGCCACCTATACAATGAGCGTCCTTAACGTTTAACCTATAGGTAAAGATATTTTTATTGGAAATAAATAATATATTTTAGAATTTAATGTCCACAGACCATAATGAACGACGCGTCCAAGATAGCTTATAACATGTTTATGACATTACTGTAATGTAATCGGAATTATATCGGAATATGTATGGCGTTCTATCAAATAGATATTTATAAATTAAAAATGTATTACTTTTTAAAATAGTTTTCAAAATTTCTAAGTTTCCTTCATAAAAAAGTTGAATATTACAATGACAAAAATAAATAAAATTAATTTTTTTTTACTTAAAGTTATCAAAGTACCAATTATAACGATTGGTTATTGGAGCTTTTTTCAATTTATATTTTGTTTGAATGAATATGAATACTCGTTAAATATTCATTTTTTTGTAAATAAATATTTTTTGAAAACCCAAATTTTGAATGAATATATGATTACACATTTTTTTATGTGAAAAATTTTGAATAAGTACTATTTGAAGCTCAATTACAATTTTTTGTATTCGTTAGGCACACTAATCTTGAATACTACCTCACCTTCATTTTCAAATAAACGCATAATAGAGTGAGAACAAATGAGAACAATTATATTCTATTAAGCCAAACATAAGACGATATAACATAATGTCATGAACCCAAATGTAAAAGCATCATTTCTTCGTTTAATGGCGAGAAAGGGCAATCAGAAGTATTCTAATAAAAACAGATAAAATTTAATTGAATCTTTGTTCGTCTGACATTATATACATATATGGCATCATTCGAATTTTACCATTGTCACAAGTAAGAGATGTTTCCATATCAACATCTTCCATATTAACAGTGATATTAATGTGGATTTGATTTTAATTTATATTACATCTACATTGTCTTTATATATATAAGTTCTGTAGAAAAATGTACATGCATATGTTTCATACATTTCACCTTCACAATTATTCTACTCAATTTACCAATTATTTGGACTCTACACATAATCACATTTTCTACATAACTCTGAAAAATTTTTATGCTTCAACATCATAACTTTCGATGAGATTCTCTCTGTTTTAAATATTCGGATTACTCTTTCTCGCCAAAGGAAGAAAAAGTGCTTTTACATTTAGATTCATGATATTATCACATCATCTTATGTTTGACTTAATAGAATAAGGTTGTTACTCTATGCGTTTATTTGAAGATGAGATGGTATTCAAGATATGACAAATTCGAGCGCTAATTTTATTATGCGTTAATTTTAATTTTCGGGGTTTAGTATTGGGTTATAATTTTTATCCATAGTTGATGAGGACTAAGTGAAGTCGAAACATTCCGTGAAATTTATAAGTTTGAACAAAATAGATATTTGCTATTTTATAAAAAAACTGGCACACCGCGAATGCATTAGAGATTTGCGCATATCTCGAAGTCGCGAGCCGACTGGACCTATGGATTTCGCTACCAATCGCCATTATTTCTGTTATCCGTGTGGTCGCCTATAGTCAGCTCATCTCGTATAAGTCGTACCACGTGTGACAGTTTCTGTGTATCTCACGACGAATACAATAAATTATTATTATAATTATAGCCGAAGTATGTTACTATAAGTGTAAATATAAGCTTTTTCTTATCCTTTTGCACAGAAAAAACGCGGTAATTGCCGCGGTATATTGCACATACCGACACTGAAATATAATACTACTGGAATGAGTGCTGGCGCTATTTCGCGATCCGACAAAGAGTGTTTCAAGTGGTATTTTTATTCTTTTCTAACCTATACTTAGCTATGATTGCGCATGTGCAATACCGTCTACTGCACGTGCGCAATTACGGTCAACGCGATACTGCAAACGCTTTGAAGTATTTTTTAGCTGTTTGTAAAATTCAGTTTGTAAAATTCTTTCTTCTATTCTTTCTTCTAATTGATCCATCAAAGCATTTGTAGCGAGACTTTGATCACAGCCTATAGTTGAGTACAGGTTAGAAAAAGAAGATACCACTTAGAACAAAGGCAGCATAAGACTCCGCTCGTTTCAGTATTATAATATATCGATCACCGATTTGACATTGTTTGCTGTAGGCATCTGTGTATAATAATGTAAAGAATTAAAGGCAAAAACAATGACGATAATGCTCCTGTTATCAAATCTTTACTTTAAAAAGATATGTGTTTATTATATATTACAAAATTATTTTTATAACAATTAAGATTAATAGTAATTTTTATAACAATGATTAATAGTGATTAATCGGTCAAAAAATGTATAGACGGTACGTGCTTGTCGATTTTACAACAAGCAAATTCTAAATTATAAACATAATTAACATAAATAATGAAAACGTGTATTTATTAAAATACACAAAGGGAAAACTACGTAATAAAATTTATAGAAATTTCCAGCAAACGAGAATAGATTGAAATAGATTAAAATAGATTCAGATTTTCAGAAATACGGATTCATGAATGTTAAAATGAATCCTTTTCAATCCATTTTTATTCATTTATAGGAATTGCAAATGTCTATGCCTTTTCAATTCTGATTGCATTTTTATTCTTTTATAGAAATTGCATATCTCTATGCCTTTCAATCTAAAAATAATATTAGCATTTTCTGTGCATCGTGAATATTATTCAATTCAGAATTGTGAATAGAAAGTACAGTTTTTTAAATTCAGTTAAATTCAAAAATAAGATCAGTAATTTCTGTGCAACGTGAATACTATTCAATTCAATATTCTGAATATGAAGTGCAGTTTTGCAATCTAATTGAATAAAAAAAATTTTTATTTAAAAATGTAATATAAATGCTAATTAAATTATTTAAAATTATAAGTAGGAAATTTTTCGTTTTAATCCAACTAAGTTCAAAAAAGTTGTAATGTAAAAATAATTGAGCTATGTTCTTTTGTTTCTCTTTGATTAGAAGTAAAAATGAATGTGAACACTCATAAACCAAGTCGAACACAACCCGATATCAGACTAATCACGGCGCGCGCGAGATTAGATTATCCGATACGTATCCAATGTTGTCTCATAGTAATGTAAATTATGTATATTTTATTATATCTGTTAAATTATGATATATTTTTATTATATCTATATAATTTTGTGCACTGGTTTAGCTGGTTGTAATTGAAATAGAGAATGAACAGAGATAACACATTTACCAATTGAAGAAGTGATGTAGTAGATAACATATAGACTCATAATCCAAAGGTCCCAGATTCGAATCCCACTAAGGTGCGTTTTTTAATATCAATTTGAAGTAGTTAATTTCAGATATAATTATTATAAATATCTTAGGAATAAAATTTGTAACTCTTAAATATGAATGTTTTTTTTTTCAAATATTAAACTAGTGTTAACTCGGATCCAATCCATTTCAATCCATTCAATCCATTTTCATGGATTTAAAGTACGCATTAAAAAAATTTTAATCCATTTTAATCCATTCTCGTTTGCTGAGTTAATATATATGTTTTGTTAGAGACAAAGCAGTGAAATCACAGTTTGTAAGGTTCTGACAAAATGACAGTGCTATTAAACATAGCACACTTTCGACTCTTTCCGATATAAAAATACAGTTTAAATTATTTAAATGAAACAAACTTTTTCCGATATAGAGATACAGTTTAAATTATTTAAATTAAACAAACACTTTTCTATTATATATTATTTTGATTAGAATTTTATTTTTTTATTTGTTTTGATTGATGAAGATGCCACTTGCATTATACCAGGCAATATACCAGGAACTTATTATGTAATCAAAATGTGTGTTGCAAAGAATACAGTTGTCATTTCTATCTTACTATGCTCATGAGATATGTTATAATCCCGGAATTGAAAAGACTTTAGAATTCATACAAAGGTAAAGTCCAATAATTTCTTATTTTATTTTATATGCAGTTATTGTTTGTTATAGTTAATACATTAGATTTCAAATAATTAAATTATAAATATATATATAAATAATTAAATTATCGAATATATTAATTTTTTACAGTTTTCTCCGACATCAATTCTGCAATAAGTAAACTTCTGGTACAAACAAAAAAAAAATATCGACCCGAAAATAAAAAAAATTATGGTTAGCTATAGGCAAAACTTTTGACGAAAAGTGTGCATAAAATGATTATTTGTTCTTGTTAAATCATACTACTACATTATTATAATGTTCTACATAAAATAATGATATATTAAAAATGTTCGAGTTACATTATATGTAACTAATATTACGTGTAACTAGTATTATAAAGTTAAAAATTTAAAGTAGTTATTAGGATATATCCGTCTGCGAATAGTGCGAATGTGATTATGTTATTATTACAAGTTAAACGTGTGTGGCGATGTGTGTGTATGTGTGCGTGCGTGTATTATAATTTACATAGAAATATATTTTAGATCATACTGTAATACATTATAAAGTAAGTTTATCATACCTGCATTTATTTTCTATTGTATACAATTTGCAATTGAACTTTTAATAAAATATTTTCTATGTGATTTATGTACATGATCTGTATGATTCGATTGACGAGAAAAGTACTATTAGTCAAGAAATATCTATATCAATATAAGAGTTAAACAATTCATTTATCGATGCTATTTATGCAATTATTATATATATATATATATATATATATATACATACACACACATACATATATACATAAAAACAACATAATTAACAAAATAATATCAATATCAATATAACAACTGTATATTGAAGTTACTAAAAAGCATATAAAATATAGGTAGATACTTAAATATTTTATTATTTAAACATAGACCGATGAAGATTTCAAAAGAATGATTACAAAAGAATAAAGAAATTGAAAAATGTCCAACCGATCTATTAACCAAAAATGAAGAAATTAATGCAATTCAAATATATGATTCGACAGTGTAAATACAAATACGCATGCATAAACATGCATGCGTATTTATTTGTGTGTGTGTGTGTGTGTGTGTGTATATATATTCATTTTTTTTACATACATATATATACTTATATGTAAACACACACACACAAATAGCATACTATAGCATACAATAATATATATGGGTTTATTGTAATTTCATAACAAAGGTATTGTAAAATTACAATAAGAATATTGTAAAATCATATTAAACAGTTTGTTTGTGATTTTACAACAAATTTGTATAAAAACATAAAGAATAGAGACCATGAGACCGAACTTATAGGAACGATGCTCAGAAATGAGCCCAAAGTAGTCATCTGAATTAGTTCGATCGAGATGTCACTTCCGTTCCACGACACCGTTCTTACATGAAAAAACTTTATTCAAGTTTCAATGACAATTTACGTCTTCTTGTTACTGTCAAAGCATGATGTTAAAAAATAACGTCTCGATTCTTTGATTATTGTATATGATTATGTGTGTGTATGTGTAAGCATATATGAAAGGAGCAGAGTCTCTCAAGTTATGAGGGATACCGTTCTCCTGATTGATCAAATTTCGAGTTCCTTTAAACGCTGCCATTTGCAGATACTTTCGATGTGGTAATGAATCTGTGAATTGGTGTGAGCAACTGTTTCATGGTGTTGAAGATCGGAACGCGAAATCGGACTATCAACCGTGATGGAAATGTTCAATTCAACCATGATGGAATTGTGCTGTTTCCGGCTAGTACCCGATATCCGACGTCCTTCCGCTCTTATGTCTTAACTCTCACTGGAGGAACTCTAGAGTTTTGTGATTCGCTGCCTATCGAGCACCACCAATACTAATTCAGAAACCTGATTTTGGTCACATTTCTAATAGCCTAATTTGTCTTCTGGTCTCTATTCTTCATGGATAAAAACTTTTACTTTTGTTGTGATTTCACAGAAATTTCTAACAGTGTACACAATAGGATCTTGCTTTTCATTTAATTTATATGTAATTGATCTTGTTATCTCCATGACACTTAGAGAAACATTATTTTCGATTTGTTAAATTAGTCATTAGAAAATATAATTTGTTGTTTTGAACTATTAATTGTTAAAATGCCATTTATGAGCTTTTGAAGCTGTAATTAACCCTTCCAAGAAATTCTGAAAACACCAATTCTAGAAAACACATCTAGAAGACCCATTATAACTTTGATTTTTTATTAGCTATAACTTCAGTTCAAATTAATACTTATATTCTCTTTTTTATTTTGAAGCTCTGAGATTTAGGAATATATCTGTAATATACTGTAGGTCATAATACCATAAGTTTTATATTTTAAGATGTAAAACAAAACTTTCTCTTTCTTTTTCTTTGTATACGAAGCAATAAGCGAAATTTCAATTGGATATGGAAGACTTGTGTGTATATTCTAGAGTTAATTTTAACTTATTAAAATTTGATATAGTTTGATGACTTAATACTTTAAAGATAACTATATTTAATTTTCCGTCGGAGAATTTAATTAAAAATTAGAGAAAGGAACTCTCATCTAGAGAATACGGAATCTCAGGAGATGTAACGTAAGATAGTGTCTAATGGCTCTTGCTTCTCTCTATTCAAGATCGTTGTATAGTGCAGTGCATTAATTCGTTGGATCATAGTAGCGGTCCAACTTATCGAAAATAAAAAAATGCAGTACTAAAATAACATTACTTTAATTCCGAAGCGCCACTACGGTCTGAGTATTAAGATGTTGAACTAATACATATATATTTTTCCACGTAAATGGAGTGATTTCAGAATTGATAATTACGAGCCGATAAATCATCAGCATTAACGCAATTGATCTGAAATATTAATAATCCCCCCAAATTTCCCAAATTAATCTTAAAAAACTACAATAAACTTAATAGCAGTACTAAAAACTTGATAAAAAATTCTGAAAAAATTCTTAGAGAAGAAAATAGATGATTTTTTTATGAGAAGAAAATAAATGATTTTTGTCTCTCGCAGTTTTTCTGTAAAGTTGATAGTATTTGAATAAAAAATAAACATTGATAAGTCGGGCCGCTACTATGACCTAGCGAATTAATGCACTGCACCGTATATGGTGAAGAGTCATACTCTTTTCGAAGTGTCCCTGATTAACAAAATACAGCGGATCTAAACTAGACGAAGTTGGTAAATAATTTATCTCAAATGAGGCTAGCAACCTATCAGAGATAAAATCAAATAGAATCACGCATAATCTCGGAACTGGACTGTCTATAAAGGAAAAGACCTAGCAGAAGAAAAAAAAACGACTTAAGCCAATATTATTAGACTCGTCGCATGGAAGATTTTGGACGCAAATGATCAAGAAATTATTATGGAAATCAAAGAAAATAACATAGACATCTGCCGTCTCTCAAAAACTAACAGAAAAGGAAAAAGTAGACTAATAATGGATGACTTTATATATATAGTGGAAAAGAAAAAAAAACAAATAGCAACAGCAGAGGTTGGGATGCTTCTACGAAAGCATCTGCAGCCGCTCATAGATGAGGTAATGTAAGTCCAAGAATTCTGTCAGAGATCAAGTCAGACTTGATGTACAGAGTAAACCGCTGCACATTTTTAATATCTACGCTCTCGACATCATCAAAACCAGGGAAGAAAGAATGTCGTTCTATGAAGGTCAACTAAATCTAATATCTAATAAGTGCGACGTTGTTATATTAGGCGATCTGAACGCACATATCAGCAGTGATGCTGTGCCAGAAGTAAAGCAAAAATTTAATAAGGAACTTCGTAACACGCGCACGATAACGGCAACTTACTGATAGACTTACTGGTATGTAAAACAAATTGCGAATCAATAACACGTTTTTCCATAAACTACAACATAAATACACATTCGAGAATTCTCAGGGTAGGAAGTCTATCATCGACTATGGCAATAACTAACTGGTTGCGCCAATATTGGATGTTAGATCACTCAACTTCACCGATAGTGGTCGTAGAATGATTCTTCACTAAGTACGGATGATTATTATATTAAAACCAAACCACTCCCCAAAGTACATCGAGAAATTTAACACAGAATCCCTTGCAGATGAATCCACACGAGAGCTGTATTGTAGAAGACTGAAAGAAAAAGTGAAAGAAAATTAAACAGAAAAAGATGATGATGTAGACACAGCGTGTCTAAAAAATCAAAGATAATATAATGAATGTCGCTCGCGAAGGGAATCAGAAAAAGAAGAGTACAGCGGATTATTGAAACGGAGGAACGCTATACCATGGTTTATTGAAGTAAAAGAAATCGCCAAGAGGAAAAAAGAAGCATATTTACTTAAGAATCAGAAGCCGAGAAGAGCGGAAGAAATATGTGCGAGTATGAAACGAAATATATGTAGAAATAAAAAGGTTAAAGGATTAATATTTACAGCAATTTACGGAAGATGTGGAAAGAGGTATAGAAAAAAAGGTATCGCTCCAAAAAAGGTATAGAAAATGCTCAAGAACAGAAGAGCAGACGTAAAAGACACGGTATAGATAACCCCTATAAATAAAGAAGAATGATTATAGCCTACTTCAAAGATCTTTATAAAGATAACGATATTACGCAAAGTCCATATCAGAAATAAGGGGGAGAGGATATCTCCTACAACCTGGGACATAGGGCAACTGACATAGGCTATCAAAAGATTAAAGAATAAAAAAGCATCAGGCATTGATAACATCTGAATTTTTGAAATATGGCGATATAATACTGACAGAAGAAATAGGATATATTTCAATGTAATAATAACAACAGGAATCTATTTCGGAAAAATGGAAGACTAGTCTTACGATCCCAATTTAAAAAAAAAATACTATGCCAAATCTCGGTAACTATTGAAGTATGATGTTGTTGCGTTTAGTCCAGAATCTACTCAGCACAATTCTATTAGAGCTATTAAGACCGAAGATCGATATAAGCAAGGAACAACAAAAAACAAGGATTTAGGCAGAATAGATCCACGATAAATGCAATATTTTTTGTCAAATAGTCGAAAAAGCAATCGAATAGTCAAGACCAGCCTATCTGTGCTTTGTAGACAAAAGCTTTCAATCGGGTCAGTCTATTAGACGTCGTGGAAATTCTCGAGCTTTATTGTTCGTTTATCTCAGCATCTTGCGCAACCCTTTTTCCGCACGAATCTCTTTTGCACCCGAACCGATAAACTGACGAGCTATGTCTGAGCAAAAATCAGATAATTAAAAAATCATAGAAGACATCACTTTTTCCGGATATCGAATGGGGGAACAAATTACTGATAACATGTTATGCTACACTGATGATGCTATTCTCATAGCTGAAGAGGAAGATGATCTGCAACACATGCTACACACTCTCGTGAACACTGCGAAGAAATATAATATAAAAATATCCACATCTAAAATCAAATCCATGGTAAGAAACCACAACGTTGCAAGCTGGAGGTCAAAAGAAACATGATTGAACAACACAATGTGCTTTAACTACGTAGGTAGTTAAAGGTTCCCTCGAAACCTATAAGAGGACGGCAGACAGCAAACACTCAAGGGAGTAAGGTATCAGAAGCACTAAAGAATACGATATGGAAGAATCAACACGTAACAACAGAAAGTAAGATTCGAATGTACAAGACAATTGTCGAACGAATATTAACACTCGGAGCTGAAACACGCACCGAGACAAAGCAATTCAGCCACATCACAGAAATAAGTATTCGACGAACAATAATCAGGAAGACTAAAAGGGACAGAATAAGAAATAAAGAGTTAGAGAAAAATGCGGAATATTAGACATTGTCAAATTCATCAGAGATCGGAGAAGGGAATGGAATCATATCGAGGGAGTTGATGACACACGCTTAATAAAGATAGCAAGAAACTAATAAACAAATGGCTCCCTGGAGGACCGCCGAAGAGAAGGACCGAGAGCTGGAAGTCATTGTTAATAGAGAATCCAGAATACGACGCGTGAACAAAAAAACAGGCACATGCCTATAACAAAAAAAGAAAAAGAAGAAGGAGAAGGAAAAGATCTCTCACCTGGAAATATAGTGGTCCCTCGTGATCGAACGGGGTCGCCTGACTTGTCCGTCGACCGTCGTCCTGTCATCCTTTTGCTGTGCAAACCTACACAAAGAAAGTACTTAATGTCTTACTATCCAAAAATTAAAAAATCTAACAACTCTAATTTCTCTCTAAAAAATTTCTAAAAGATTATAGAATTTTTAGGGTCGATAAAAAATACACGAATCTTCGTAATTTTTTATAAAAATAAGAAGTCTCATGATACAATATTATTTTTACGAGAAAATATAGTAATTCGATCTGTAATATCGCGAGTAAAGAACAAAAATTTTATTTATTATAATAGTTTTAAAAGCCAAATTGCATATTCCAACTTGATAGAAATTTTTAAATCTTCGTAAAAAAAAAAGAAATTAAAAGAGTCCTATAACAAAGTCGAGCGACGCCAAGTGCATAAAAATATAAAACGAACCACTTGACCGCTTAACGCGTGAACGTCATTGCGTATATGTTCGTGCCGCTGTCAAATTCGAGACGCTGCTACTAGTTTTATCCGGAGTTTTGATATCGACAAACTTTTCGATGAAAATTACTCGGAAACTGCAATAAAAAATCTAACAACACTTTTACTATATAATGCCAGCGCGATCTTTCGATTGCAATTAGTTTGAATAAAATTGATGCAGCGAATCCAATGATATCGAGTCTGTAAAAAGTACCATTTCAGAGATTTTCAGATTTTTTTCAGACACATAGATAAACCCATACATATATAAAGCGTTTTGTCCGTTAAGCTGCTTTCACAATCATATAACACTATATTAAATTAGTAACGAAAATACACATTAATGCGCATTTATTCATTCATTCGATGGCGCAACATCCTAAAGTCGAGATAGAACCTATACTTTTTGTATGTATGCCCATAGTGTGCAGATTGTATACAGACATACGGGACCCACAATTTAATGCCGGTTCCGAACGGCAGTTTAAGAGGTTTTCTTGGCAATAAATACTTTTGGTGGTTTGCCAGACCGCCGAAGAGAAGCTACGAGCGCGTGAAAATTTCTTAGAAAATTTCTGCCTGGGGATCGAACTCGAGTCCCTTATCGTAAATTCACGCGCAGTTCACCATGCTACGTGCTCCATTAATACGTATACATGTGTAATATTTATTTATGTACACGAGACAGACAAACAGAGAGAGAGAGAGAGAGAGGGGGGGTGGGGGAAAGATTATGGGAGAACGAGTGTAAAAGAGAGAAAGTGAGAGCAAGGAAAGAACGAGAAAAGGCGAGAGAAAGTGGAGACAAAAGAGGAGAGAACACGAGAGAGGAAAAGAGAAAGAAAAAGAATGGAAGGGAGAAAGGCACTTAACGTGTATTCTATGCACTTGGCGTGTAATTTTTTCTTTTTTTTAAGATTTTTTTTTTAGGAATTTCACTGCTTTTTGTAAATTTTTTTTAATAAAGTAATAAAATTTAATTTAAAAAATGAAGAGATAATAATAATAATTTATATTTATTGAATATTAGATTAATAATATATAAAAATAAAGAATAATTATAGTCACTTTCAGTCTATCTTATGTGTCCTGCGTGATGAAATACTTGGCTAATAGCATTTATTTCATATCTGTTTTTAAGAAGAAGAATGTAATATTCGATACCTTTTTTATGCAGTTGACGTATATTTTTTCTTTTTTAAAAAAGGTTTTTTATATTTCTTTTACGAGACAAAATATGGTAAAATACAGATGTGTATCTGTATCGTGAATGAGATGTAGATGTAATTGCCCGTCACTACCGACTCTTAAATTACGACGTTTTTAAATATCTGACATATTGCAGAATTCCTTAATCTCATAAGACCTACCCAACTAACTCCTCGGTATTAATCCCCTCGCGATCCTGCGTAGTGTCGAGAATATTTATTATTTTAACGCCGACCTCTTCATCCTTGACCAGTCCGCTGGGAGTCTGATCGATTTGCGTCTGCGATTGTTGAGATGACGGCGGAAGCGGAAGGGGCGGTGGTGGCGGCGGGGGCCTCTCAAAGAAGGACTCGTCTTCGTCCTGGCCGCTGTCAGGCCTGTCCTCGGGATCTGTCCTCGACAGATATGCGATCGTGCTCGGTGGAAAGCTGCGTGATTCCGGACGTGATTGTGAGCGCTCGCGAGGACGCTGCCTTGTCAACGACTGAGAACACACGTGCTTCGATTAAAAACAAGATCGCGATATTCGTATTTTTGAAAATTGTCTGGATACTTTTGTCAAAAGTACCAATTTCCTTACACTTCTGTTATCAGTGATAATGATCACAAAAGAATTTCTCGCGAATGCAAGGGAAAAATGATGTTAGGGTGACCAGATCTAATCTAGGTAAACTAAGACATTCCTGATTAAAAAATAGTACAAAGGTAGGACACTAAGCCTTAAAAGTAGAACAAAAAACAGGACAATTTAGGTTAAATTGTAGTACAGAACAAGTAGTATATTTAAATTTAAAAGTAGGAGAAAAAGAGTACATTTAAAATCCTAAGAATGATAAAAACATGTGTTTAGTATTTGCAAAAAACAGCTTCAATATAATATAATAATACCTAATAATTTTCAAATATTTTATCACAGATACAGTAATGATCTAGTGATTAGCTTACTATGTAGTTTATGTGCGATAACTTCCGGTCCCCTCGCTCTCTCTCAAAATGAGTACCAAAAAGAGTACATCCCGGACACGCTGAAAACCCGGCTGGACGTTCCCAGACGCTTTAAAAAAGAGTACATGTTCGGGAAAAACCGGATGTCTGGTCACCCTAGATGTTGTATTAATATATATGCTCTTGTTTTAATAAAATGTTATTTGTTTCATTAATACTGTTATTAAAAATTAACAAGATTATTTTTAGATTGCTATTAGCTAATGCTGTTGATTCTTTATATAGACTATGCAATTTTGCAAACCGCGCGTCGAAGTTTTTTTTAGTCTTGAAATCTGAGATTTATTAGTGGTATGGTATAATAAAAAATAAATTTTATTTAAAAATTAAATTTATTCTTTATCGATAAATCTCGGATGTCTATCGAAGAAATTAAATAATCTCCGCTAACTCGATTTCACAACTAACAAGCCTGATTTCTTAAATGTTGATAGATTCAACAGGATGGTTGAGGCACGCGAGCTGTCTTATGGTAACGTTAAGAGAAGCAAACTGTTAGAAATCGACGTTCAAAGTTTCGTGGCAATTGCTAACTGCGCTACATCCTAGTTATGGTCTCGATACCACTAATAAACTGTCAGAGCTGTCGAAAGCACACTCACACGTTGTTCAACCGATCGTCCATTCGCTGACACCTACTACTGGCTGCTACCAGCCAGTAGTAAGTAAGTGCAAACCAGTTGCACTCGTGTCTGACCATGCACTTCCCGTCATCCCGAAACTTTGTAAAACTATAGCAATATTACGGCAATTTAAGTTCGCAACTTAAGTATACTACGGCAATTTAAGTTCGCAACTTTCTCCGATATATTGTTTCTTCGATCGTTAGATATGTCTTTTGACTAACGAGATGACGTCTTTGTAGGGCAAATCCATGCGTATGTATACGATGCCACAAAATAAGTTAATAAACATTTTATCAATGCATAGAAAGAATGACTTTTTTGCGCACTTCTTATCGCGTTGACTCCAAATTAGTCTTTGGAATTTATTTTCATTAATTTTATTTTTTATATACAATTATAAAAAGTCCAATTATTTCTTATTACTCGTAAGAACTCTTTGTTGAAACATGTAAAAATTAAATATTATTAAATGTTTGTTAATTTAATTTGTGATATTACGTACTCCAGCTTCAGTTTACAAGATTGTGTTTCAAGACTAATAAATAATCGGTGCGCAATTTGTTTAAATTGGAAATTGTTAAGATTCACATAAAAATATTATTAGGTATTCATTTTGACCAAACATGACTTTCTTTGCCTATTTGTGTTAAACATTTGTTGGTTTATTTTCCATTATTATTACAAAAATTATATTAAATAGAAATAAAAAAATAAATATATGGAATTGTTTTGAGGTATCTAAAAGTTTATCTAGATATAGATCTAAAAATAATTATGTAGCGCGCTCAAACATGATGATGTTGCAAAAGTTTTGACATTCTAGCAAATTTGAATGTCGAATATAATTATTTAAATGGTCCATAATTATTTTTTATCTATATCTAGATAAATTTTTAGATACCTCAGTAAAATAATTTTTTTCCATTCTTTCATAAATTTTAAGCTAATTTCCTCTTGAAATCTTTCTATAAAAAATTTTTAAAAAATTGATATTGAAGCGATAATGAAAGATCAAAGGCTTCCAATTTTCGAAAACAGCGTGGCATATTTTTCAAAATACGCCGTTCAATTGCGAGGGTGACGATTAACGACCGAGAACCATGCCGCGACAATATAAAATCCGATCGGAAGGGCTTGATACGAAGCAATAAACAGAACGAATGTTAATTCCCGCAAGCCGTGCACGAAATTAAATTCCGTTGAATTTCACAGAAGCACAGTCCCTTTCGAAATTTTTCCATTTTAATGGGTCCGCCATTACAAAAAAAAACAATTCGCATTTACATTCTTTCTATGTCAAATATCTCAAAATGTATGACATAAATATCTCAAAATGTATAACATAAATTCTTTAATAAATAAAAGTATAAAATATTTATATCGACATTAGAAGATAAATTCAATATTATTATTCAACGTAATTACATTATTGCCTCGTCATTAATATTCCAATTTTATGACACATTTTTTATTTATTTGTTATAAAAAGAATACCTAACAATATGCATCAGATTTTAACAATTAAATCAAAATTTTATTTATATATATATGTTTTTATTTTCATTAATTCCTAAAGGTGATACAATACACTTGATAGAAAGTCAATTATGTGAAATTAAAAAAATTTTTTTTATTTATCAAAGTTAAATTAAATCCTGTTCGAATGACAAGACTGTGAAGTTTTTATTGAAAGCTGTTGAAAAGAAGACGAGGAAATTATCTTTTAAAAGATCTGATTTGACGGTAATGATCGGCAATAATTCGAGACCTGATTAATTCGTACCGACGATATTATTAGATTACATTATTGGCTCACCAATGATATCGATCAACGATGATAGCAAACGTGTAATGAGCATTCACTGGAAAATCCATCATTTTGCGAGCATATAATTAAACTCAGATCTGCATAATCCGGCATTAACGACTACGTCGGCAGATGCGACCACGCAGTTGCTACGAAATACATGCAGATAGTGTATTAAGCATTATATCCATCTTGACGTTTCTATTAAGCCTATAGAGATGTTAAAATTTACAGAATAAAAAACATCAATACTCATATATTTTTCACATATACTTAATTGAAAACTTTTTGAAGTATCACTAACAAGGAACTCAAAAATTTTTAAAAATCTAAAACTTTGTAGAAATAAAATACATATGAAACTAATTATAATAATTTTTTGTTTTGTCCAATAAACATTAAGAATGGAACACCTCATTAAAGATTTGATTTTTTATATTCCTATTAATATCTCTGAAACTGTGTAAAGAGATATTGCAAAAAAATACAAAAGTTCATAGTTCTCCATGTCTACAATATTATAAAACAATAAAAAAAGTTTTTTTAAATATTTCATCACTATTTTGTTATTCGATTTTGCAAAGCGCTTGAAAGAATAAATATTTATAACATATAATGAAAAATGATCTCATGCAAAACGCTGTATTACAGTATTTATAATATATTTACAATGAGAACTTAAATAAATTTTAACATTATATTTTATCTACAACGAATTGTAGAATCTATTATTTGCTGTATGCAAATATTTTAATGTTAACTATATTATTATACATAATACTTTATATAATATATATTATATAATTTATATAAAATTATTGTTATAGTCGGTATCTATAACCAAATAATGAATAGTTTAATTGAATAATTAATTAAAATTCCATGTAAAATAGATCGCCTGGCAACTGCAAGGTAATGACCCAACAGTTGCCTAAAAGATTTGAAAATCAATCTTCCGCTACCGGGAAAATGCATTCTATATGGAAATATTAAGTTCATATTAAGAACGATTGGGAAATTAGAATGCAACGAAAAAACGTGATGATTTTATTGTTTGTTGCGACCGATTCCGTGTATTGTAACAGATTCGGAAATTGCCAAATGCAATCGATCAGCATCGATCGCATTTGGATAAAACGATCACCGGAAATAGCTTAATCAGCTCAGCAAAGTGCGATTCGCAGTCAGCAGATCGAGCACTATATAGTGCTACGATGAAGGCGGGCAGAGTCGTATTATCTACTGTCATCCGACACGAGTCATTCGAGTAAACATAACGCACGAGTTGCTAGATACGCGAAGTAACGTGAGTTCAATAAAACTGTGTGTGTTATCATCGATAAAAATACCTTTGTAAAAATCACGATATAACATTAGTAAAATATAACTGTGAAACGCGAACCTTAATCTTTTGTAAGATATAATTGTAGATTTCGATATTTGATTTAAAGTGTAATGAAAAACAGTGGCTTATTTCTCGATTCCGTCCTGGGAACTTACAACCTGTCCTAGCACTCAAGAGTACAACATTGTATACATACATATATATGTACCATCTGTAAATTTGAAATCAGAAGAATTTTCCGAATATTTGAAATCAGAAGTCTAAAAAAAATACATATAAAATTTTAATTATGTATAAACTATAATCAAATTTTATTTAGCTACCATATAGATTCATCATTTTAATTAAAAACATTTTTTAAATTTAAATTTCCCAGATTTCAATCAAGGACCAAAAAAACTTTATATGTACACTAACAAGGAAAGGCTTCCAATTCGGAAATTCAAAAAATTACGAAATTTGGGTAATACATGGAAAATATCCTGATATGGAATAAACAATTTTTTTTTATTGCTTGAATTCACTTTGAAGAGATAAAATCAGCCTTTGAAAGTTATTCCATTTTTCGTTTTGCTTTTATTATTCATCAACAAACAGAAGATGAAATAAAATTTTAGAGAACAAATTTATTTCTTTTAATACGATTCAATAATTAGGAAATTTATTTATTGTTTCAAAAATTATAAAAAATGTATATGTATAAGTGAAAGCCGGAGCAATACATTCTCATTGATTTTTTTTTACAATACTATATAATGCTATATAATAGTAAATTATTAAAGAAATCATGCAATTTAGTTAAACTCAACGTCAACATCAGAGTGAAAAAATACTATCAACTTTTTGCGTAACTATAAATTGTATAATTTGTATTTAATCGTTTTATTAATTTTGTCGAATTTGCGTTTTCATTGAAAACGAAATTTCTTTACACTGAGGATGAACTTAACCTAATATAAGGTCGAAACGTATGTTCTAAAAATTTGAAATACATATAAATCTGGCTTGTAGCTCCTTCTTGTCATTTATTGTTGACTATATAATACATTAATACGTATTTAACCACATTTACAGTTAATTAGCTGTTTATCTGATATACAAAATACGTATAAAAAAACTGGAACAAGTTCATTTCAAGCCATTATGGGAAGCCATTATTGTTATACGTTATGATACGTTCATTCTTTATTTGTATTTCGATAATTTTGAATTGTTCATGTAATTAAGCAATTAATAAATTTTCTAAATGATAAATCTTATTTTTAAAAATAAATTTTTTCTTTGAAATTCTGTTGTTTTTTTTTTTGTTGATAAATAAAATAAAAACCAGAAATAGGGCAATCTTCAAAAACTGATTTTATTCTTTATATAAGATGAATTCGGACAGCAAAAAAAATTTCTTATTATATGTCAGAGTATCCTCTATGTTGCTAGAGATTCATAATTTTTTAAATTTCCAAGTTGGGAACCTTTCCTTGTAAGATTAAGAGCAAAATATGTTTTTAAAACATTTATTCAACAAAGGGTTAAAAGACTAGTAAAAGAACATTAAAAAATGTTTCTACATTTCTTATTACGTTATTGTAGATCATGAAAAACAGTAAATTTTGAATATTTATATATAATATTATTTATATAATACTTTTTCAAAAATTTCGTACAGAATTTCTCAGATCTTTCTATTAATAGAAATATCTATTATATATATATAAAAAGTCAGATTTTCTTTGAAGAAATATGTTCATCTTTGAAACCGTTTCTTAGTCGAAATAGAGAGTTATATAATTAAAGCTACAAATACTTTATTTCTGCGAAGTTTCAGATTTTTAGAAATTTTCCGAGTTACCAAACCGCTTTTATAGAAAAAAAAATCTGCACAAATTACATAACTAAACCTTCAGAATCAAGGATAAGGTAATCATTTTATCTTTCATTCTGTCGCGCGAAGAGGTAAGATTTGTCTCTCGCATGAATGCGACAATGCGCGCAATTCGCTATTTACGCGAAATTAAAAAAAAAAGATGGAATACAAGAGAGAAGAGAGAGATATGTCGCGTCCGACGCACGTAACGAAGTGTTTTAAATCTTAGGGCGGCGTAACGAAGGGAGTAGATTACCCTCGTAACTCGCTTTACTCGCCTTTTATGCATCCTGCTGAAGGGACGTAATTAATGACGGCGCGGTGCACGCGTGAGTTTTTTATTAAAATTTACATCGTCCGAGCGTGTAATAAGAAGACAGCAGTGCTGCAATTTATTAGCAGAAATCTAATAAATTCCATTATTAAGATCGGCGTTATTTTAATCAGAGCGCAATATTGCAGCTGTGTTTTTGGACAAGTTTTAACGGCTGCTGTTTTTGCTTGATTGGTCTTTTATACGCACATAAAGTGAGATGCAGCTCTTTGCATTATAAACTTTTTTATCTACGATTATAATGCGGATGCTTTTAACAGAATATATATTAAGATGGAGTACAAAAAGACTAACACGAGCAAGGAACTCGATAAAAAATGTTACATTAATTCTTTAATGTTTACTGAGAAAAATGTTTTGCTTAAACCAACAAGGCGAGACTAAACAGAATTTCTAGCTATGATAATCAAAGTGCTAATCTTGTTGGTACATTTTGTTGGTTTAATCAAGACATTTTTCTCAAATAGTGTTCAGATGTTAAATATTTTATTTCTAAATATCATTATTATTATTAATATAAAAAAATAGAGGCTAATGGAATAATTATTAAGAAATATATGCTGATGTGAAAAATCGTGCAATTTATTTCGAAATGCGCGTATGATGGTGATATGTTTTGCAAAGCTTTTATCTAGATTCTAGATAATTCTAGATTCAATATATGTTATAATCGTTAATTAAAAAGAGGCTTGCAAAATAGTTTAAGCAACGCGCAGACTGTATTTCCGCTTAATAAATTTCGTTATTGCTAGAGCACAATTGCGAGAATCGGAGAATTGTGATTTGATCGCGCGGAACGGATCGCGGCAAAATTAATACGTATCGTTTTTCGGACCCCACTTCGCCGCTTTGTGTTTTCGGCATTCACGTAATAATTCCATGGTATCGGAGAAAAATCGGATGCTGGACAATGCGGAATTATCGGCGGAAATCATTCGATCGTTCCGCTAGTTTAAAACGTTCAGTGTGCAATGTAATGCAAAGTAACAACGAAAACCATATTTAACAGATCGCAACGATATTTCGTATTAATCAAGAAAAAAATAGTTAAAAAAGAGATATAATTGTAAACGTCTAAAAATCAAGATTCATTTAATTGTGCAAACTATACACATATATCATTTAATCCCAAATAAAAAAGTCTTAATCCCAATTAAAAAAAAATCATCATATAATTTTGAAAAAATTGTACATGAATCATATTATTATTTCATGATACGGAATATTATACATCCACTCCTTAAAAGTGGTTTCAATGCCACATTTGTAACTAACGTAATAATTGTATCAGCGAATATTTACTGTTCTTCAGTAATAATACACTGATTCACTTTTAAAGCTTAGGATTTTCTACAAATAAATCTACAGAAAATCATAACTAAAAATGAATCACTGTATTATTACTGAAAAATAGTAAATATTCGCTGATGATACATCAGTTATAAGTGTAGCACTGAAGTCAGTAATAAAATAATACACTGATTTACTTTTAGAGTACATTTAAATTATACTTAATAATATATATAATATTGTAAAATTATGTAAAATTATATTATATATG
>JAANIC010006522.1:1784713-1819879 GCA_017607545.1 Acromyrmex charruanus
ATTATCTAAATAACCATATATTGTACATAGTATAATAGTTAATTTAATACTTTCCAAATAATTACGTAATATAGGATGTCTATAAAATTGTTATCATCTCTATATTTTGGAAACAGTTTAAAATTATAAAAAACTGCACAATATGTATTTGATGATTTCGAGGAACTACTCTTTTAAGGGAGTCAGGGAGGATCCTCCCTCCTACCCAAGGGATGCCGCAGAGAAATCTCAATTAAAAAATTTCAAACCCCCTCCTCCCCTTCTACCATGACATATCATTTAAAAGAGCATCAAAAAAGAAAAGTTCAATACGAAAGTTGATACATTATCTCGTTCGGAGTCATTCAGTGTCAAAATTTAAAAAATTCTATTTATTCTTATCAATGTGTTGGATTTATTACCGTAAGTGTTCAAAATTGATATCATTCCCTTCTTAGCAGTAAAATAATCGATTATGAAATTCCTATTTTATGTTCTGAAATATTTTCTTAAATATGTTTTTACAAATTGCCGTAATCCATTGTGATTCGAAGCGCACTCGAGCGTGCTGGAATCCACATACAATGACATTTCCGCGAACGCATACCTTACGCACAACAAAAAACAGTACGCTAGTATAAATTGATCGAAAATGCTTTGAACATCAACAATTCGCGCAGTTAACTTAAAACATTTTGCAATTTGGATTCCAGAGAGAGAGAGAGAGAGAAAGAGAGAGAGAGAGAGGGGGGGGAGGGTTACTCTTCACTATAGATTGTGATCTATTCGCGTATTCTGCTCCGTTCTGGTGAAAAAATTTTACTGAAATTATTCTACGTTTTGAAATATTTCAGCGAAATTGCTGAAAATTTGCTGAAATTTCACTGAAAGTGTGAATTTTTCAACTAACATACTGAAAAATCATTGAAACTAAACTAAAATTACTCCGAAACTTCTCTAAAATTTTGTTGTAATTTCTCTAAAATTTTTGCTAAAATTTTTCAGAAATTTTGCTAAAAATGAATTTTTCAATTAAAAATCGCTGAAATTAAACTGAAATTTTTTTTAAATGCTGACATTTTGTCGAAAAGTATTCCAAAACGTGAAATAATTTCAGCAAAATTTTTCCACTCTGGGCTGAAAATAAGATAGAGATTATTTTTCTTTACGGAGAATGTGGCCACAATTACAGTGCAACAGCGAGGCGTTTTAATAAAATTAATCCAGAACATGCAATAAATCACGTTTACATTCAGTAGCTTGTAACAAAATTTCGAGAAACACAAAGTGTTAAAAACCGGACACGATCTGGTAGACCAAAGGTGGACGATGTCACAGAAACGGAAATAATAGGTCGTGTAAATTGTGCGAATGGTCAAATGTCGTTAACTTAATGAAAACAATATTCCCAAAAGTACAATAAATCCAACATTGAAGGCAAGAACAAATAGAATTTTTCAAACTTTGATAAAGAATAACTCTAACGGATCAATTAATCATCTTCCGCACAGAATCAAAAACTTTTTTTCTTAATGCCCTTCCAAATGATATGTCACAATAGGGGAGGAGGGGGGGGGATTCCATTTGAAATTTTTTAATTGAGTTCCGGGCTCCCCCCGGAGCATCCCCTTAGGGCGCGTTTAGATTCCCACCTGGATATGATTCAGGCATTATGTTATCTTTCACATTCAATGAAACAACAAGAATAAAAAGATCTGGATGGTATTCAAATGGGAATCTGAACACAGTCATGGTGAGTGGGAATCTCCCCGACTCCCTTAAAAGAGTAGTCCCTCGAAATAATCAAACACATATTTCATGGTTTTACTTAATTTTGAACCATTTCCAAAATATAGGGGTGATAACAGACTTTATAGACATCTTGTATATAGTAATAAAAGTGTAACTTTTTCCAGCAAATTTAAGGGGATGCTGAAATGACGGCCAAACTCTGATGTCGATACTACAGATTTTTTAAATTCCAAATAAAAAGAGTCGTAATAGAGTGACATCTTTAATTCATTTCTTACATTATCATTTTGTCTCACTTAAATACATACATCTGTCCTTATCTAACATATTACAACGCCATCTTTTATAAGATCGAGCATCTACTTTTTGACACAATCAGCTTTGTTTATCATTATGAGTCGCTTAGCATTACACATGTAATTCATATCAATATAATTTTATTTTTTAAGCTTTAATCTTAGTTTTATAAGCTCAATATTATTCATTTACATAATCCGAAGGATGCTGCACTGTCATTTTATCCATACGAGCTATACAACTTTTGTATTAAGAATACATCTACATCAGGTGACAGCTCTACGAGTTGAAAAATAAGTTTCTAACTTTTTTCGATTTTAGTATAAAATCCACTGCAGCACCTCTCTCAATTTTGCATCTACTTTAATTTTGTAAAAGAATTTTTTATTCCAGTCAGTAAATTCAGGGATTTTTATTGATCTGCAACGTGTCGATAATTTGGTTACTCCAGCATTCGCTTAAGTTACATTAATTACACAGACCCACAAAAAAAAGTACCCTGTACTGGGGTGAAGACCCCATTCAACGACTTAAAATACATGAGAATAGCTCTCCACCTCAACACAGGGTACTTTTTTTTTGTGGGCCTGTGTTATTATTATTAGTTATATTAGTCGTTAATTACTAATGATATAATGATTTCAAAAATTGCGCGCGCACACACACACAAATTGTTCATCAAATTAGGACTGCGAAACGAATATTTTCATTGATGCTGAAAAATCAAAATAATTCGCGAGGAAAGCTTAAAATGCTCGGGATGGCGTGTCTTAATGTATAAAAATGATTACAAGCGACCGTGAATTTTTCGCTCGACTTAAAATTGACTTCGACCGCGACAATGCTTTCTAGGTCGCGCGTGAAGTTTTTTACTGGGTCATCATGTATACGAAAGGAAGGCACACGTTTTCCTGTGATACATGCTCCAGTCGTTGTCCGACTAGTTCAAGTTAAGTGGTAAGTTTTGAAATATGGCCGACCAACTGTCCGCGTATAGTCTGTGGGAAGAATACATCGTGCAACGCGTGCGTATGCAGATGCTGCTTGATGAATTCAAATAACCAATCGAAAAACCGAAAAAGTATAAATTCGAACATATTTCGAGATAATTGGCAATGCATTGTTCAAGTGTCGGCGGAAAATGATATGAGAACACGATTCGATTTATTGTTATCGTTTCATGTTAGTTTTGCAATAAAGTATTTTTTTTATCTATTTCATTCATCAATTATAAAACATTTTTATTTAACAGTTAATTTTAAGAACGGATATATATTTTAGAATTTTGTTCGTATAAATATTAAAATACATAAATATCGTACTTATTATCGTGGAGAAATTATATTCTACAATACATGTAATTTATAAATATTATTTTATGTATATCTTTTAAACAAATTAATATTTTTTAACAATTTTATTTTATATATTGTTCAAGATATATAGAATAAACGTATGTAACATGAAATTAATTCACTGTGTAGTTGAAAAAAACTTTTTTTCGTAAAAAAAATATTCTTTTTTGTGCAATAAAAAACCTCTTAAGGGAAAGAGTGTACTTGAAAATAGACAAAATATCAATTTATTATTTTTTAGATTGCTTTTTGCGTGTTTTAAATTGTATAAAATAGTTTTTGTATATACCTTGTGGTTATAAAGCACTTCCACTCGTACCGAATTGAAGAGAGAGTATAATCGCTAGATTAATAACATAAGTCTACAAAAAAATTGTTTTTATATTGAAAACGAAATTGATATTTCATGTAGATAATATATTTTAATGTTAAAAATAAATTTGATCTTTAAATTTATGTATCACGTCAGGATTTCAAAAACAATTAAGTTATATAATTTTTACGTTCGTAAAAAAACACATATAGGATATCCTAAATAAAAAAAAATAAATAAAAATATCTCAAAAACAAAGCAATTTCGTAAAATATGCTGGATTAATCTATATGTATTTTAAATAAATTTGTCTCAAAAATATGATTGCGTACCGATTATTTTCCACACAACTCATCCGCAATATTAATAATACTTTAAAAATTTAATTTAATCCTACTAGTATCATAAACCTTGTAAAGAACTTATTATGAAAAATATTAACTTGTCCGAAATTTAAACTCGGATCTCCTGTGTGGTCATCCTCGCCGTTTAATCACCGAGACTTTAACAATATTCTTCGCAATAACCAATATGTATAGAGAGTTGAAAGACAGAATGCATATAATATTAAAACATTAGAAACAAGATCGTTTGAATAAATCAATTAAATATGGTCAAAGTTATATAATAAGCAACTTTTATTTAAAATACATCTGGATGTATTAATCCAATATTTTATTGATACTTCTCGTATTTAATTAATTATATAAACGGTCCTGTTTCTAATCTTAATATTCGTGTAAAATATGTTTTGAATAAAACTTATATGATTTAAAGAATGACAAATAGTGATAAAATTAGTTTTCGAAAAAAAATTGATATTTTAAGGTCACATGAAAATCTTTGCCAGAAATAAAATTATGGTTTCTATTATGTAATATAATTCTTTTGATTAGTCTACACATAAAAGCACATATAGCTCGGAAACCTCCAATAATTTTTATACATAAAATATTTTATATTTATGTCAAATATGCTAGAAGAAAGTATTAATTTATTGGTAACTCTGCTTTTAATACTTTTATACGCAAGATAACTAAAGGAATCATATTAATTAAAAAAATATCACATAAAAATATCACAATTTCGTTTAAAAATAGCGATAATTTTCATGTGATCTTAAAAAACCAATCCTTTCAATATTTGATGTATAATATGACCCTGCAATTAACTTATGATATCTGAAGATTCTACTTAAGATGATTTTTAATGCAAGAACCGACCGTGAATATTGGTCATAAATTCTTATATGTATTTTATAAAGAGGAAAAAAAATACTGTCGTGATACTTTGATATTAATAACGTATAATAAGTAGAAATTAAAGTGATTCAGGATGCTTCGTGCGCCCATCAAATTTTACCAGCGCAGCCTTTTTTTTTACAAAAATATCAAAGAATATCTTCATCATCAAATGCTGAACAGTAACACAAACATACAAGTATTACGAATTAAAATTAAAAACAGGAGCCAATTCATCGAACGATTTCTTGAAATTTATTAAAGCAGAAATTAAAAAACTTTGCTTACAAAAATTTAATTACGTATGTTCTTAAGAATGTTATAAATTACTATAATATTTTTAAAAGCGTAACATAAATTTGGAGATCCGTTTTAGTATTCAAAAATGTACACGAAGAACTTAATTCCGATTCAATATAAAAAAAATTTTATGTAAATCTGTATGAAGCGAGCTTATTTAAACATTTATAAATCAAAATATATAAATAAAAAAATATAAAAAATTTTAAAAGCGAGAAGTTAGTAAGGAAAAGATACAGAAAGAAGACAAAAAATTACAAAAGTTCGACAACGATATGAATATATCGCAAAAAAATTCTGATCGACTCAGGCGAGTATGAAAAATCACTTATTACAATATGTCTAAATGCCTGAAAGAGATTGAACTCGTAATTTAGCTGAATAGTTGGATGACAACAAATAACAAAAAAATTCTTTTAAACTTTTATTTAATTTGTCACGTAGTTGTGTGGCTTATATTTGTAGCTCCTTGTATTTGCTTAAATTGAAAATAAATAAAGGAAAAGAGGTAAAGAATGTGAGATTATGATGCTGTTATTAAAATCTTTGAAGCGGTTGTCTGTAAAACTATTTTTTTATTTTTAGGTTTTTTTTCCTAGAGAAAAAATGTTATATAAATGGACATATTTTATATATAAGTATATATAACTGTATATAAAATATGTCAATTTTTTATAATTATATATAATTATATATGTATAATTATATATGAAACATTTTTTCCTGGGTCTCGACAGACTGAATCGATTTTTATAGATTTTAAAAATTCTTTTTACTGCTCTCTATCATTTAACCGTTCGCTTTTAAAAAGTTATAATTTTATCAAAAGCTATGAGTAACTAAAATTGCAAAAATTAATTTTTCATAATTAAAAATCAAACAGAAAATTTAGAAGAAATTTAAATTGATCCAAATGTAACTATGTAATTGAGAGAAACAGAACAAACATGTGATGAAATATATTAAACTAGATAAGAAATTAGATAAAAAAAAATACAAAAATCAGAGATACTTGCAATTTTGCAATTGCAAGTCCTCCCCCTTAACTCACGACTTAACAATATTAACATAAATATTATGAATTATTTTATCATTATACTTCTTACATAACGAAAATACATAACATTACATTAAAAAAAATTGAATATAAATATATTAAATTTACAGGAATATTTATCTTTTTTTCATAAGCAATTATAATATAGCATAATATTTGTAAAATAATCGCGAGTGGTGAAACACCTGGATAATTCGAAAATGAAATTTCGTTTTAGTTTAGAAGAGGGGAAGGGGGAGAGAGCAAAGTTGGCGCGAGCGGAAATAAGCCCTTCTGGCGTAAACTGAAACCGAAGTTACGTAATGGGGCGACAGGCGTGCGGGTCGCTCCACTTTTATGACTGGAATATTACTCTACTTTGGCTAATCTAAACTTTAGGGTTAATGTAATGTAATTCAACGAAGGCGGTTTACACCCTGCCGGCTAATTTTGTCGCGCGACTACACTCAACCCATGATCCTAATAAATTCATCCATGAACTTATGTATATTATTACCTANTGTTTATTATACGTTTATTTTGAATCTTTTTATTGACAGTTATTTTTGACAGTTGCACAAAGAGAAAATTGTACAAGAGAATAGGCTGATCGAATTAATTGAATTTTAATATTTTAGGTCTTAAATACACTATGCGTTAACTTTTTCAAGTGAACAATACTTAATTAAAAGTTCAATATAATAATGTTTAACAAATTTAAGAATTAATTAATAGATTTTTGTATTTCTTAATTAGCACAACAATTAATTGGACAAATAACAATTTCACAAAGCGTTATAATAAATAATTTAACAAAACAGGAATTTATAATGTTTCGTAAAAGTAGAAAATTATTAAAGCAGATTTCGTCACAGTTAAGACTGAGAAGTTGAAAATGGGACAATAACTCACCTCTACGATGTAATGAAGACCTGACAGCGTCATCCTCGCTACAGAATCTTTCCTCCGGACTGGTTGTTGCCATCGTCTGAGAGTGACACCCTAGAAATATTTAGAAATGTATTTTTTATCACATTTTCTGAAATCTCTAATTTTCTTATTGATAAAGATGCTGATGGAGGCCAATGGACGTCCGCTCCGATAATCTTGACCTTGACATATTTGTCAACGTCATGACCTTGAGTGACCTCCAACAGATTTTAATCGTCACTCGTTATTCGTTAAAAACTTATTAACAAAAAAAATTTGAAAAATATCTTTTTCTCCTATACAAAATTTTCTGCTTTAAAATATATCTTACGATTTTTCACGGGAAATGAAGTCCACTTCACCCTTCTTGCCTAAAGGCGTAACAACTTTTCATGCGGGTTGATCTTGCTGCGCTTCGCGTAGAAAGTCGAACGCTCCTCAGCAAAGGAAGGGGGAGGGAGGTATAGAGTCATAGAACTTATAGTGATGGAAGGGGAAAATGGACATCGAGCTGTGAGCAACATCTAAAGGACAGAAATATCTTTCTATCCTATTCTATCCTTTTTTGGCACATGCGCAGGAAGAAGAAAAGTTACTGAGTAGGACAGAAATATATACAGAAATACATCTTCTGTCTCTCAGATGTTGCTCACCTTTCATTCACTGCTTGGATAGGTTATTCCGCTTCCATTACTATAAGTTCTATGAGTAAAATAAATCTCACTTCGCGTTTTAATGGCGGAAAGCCATTACTTACGCAGGGGAGGATATAGGATAATTTCTCTAATATTGTGTGTATGGCAAAAATAAGACACTATTTTTTAAACTTATTTTGTTAATAACTTTCAATGAATAACGAGCGACGGCTAATATCTGTTGTAGATCACTCAGAGTCATTTTGATAATATATGTCAAAGTCAAGGTCGAGACGGGCTTCATTCACTGACATATTTATCTCCTTGTTAAATCATTAAAGCGAATTTACGAAATAATTGTTTAACTATTATTTTCTAATCTACAACTAATAAGCTATAATAGCTTCAAATTATTTTTAATTACTAATATTTATTAATGATACACAATATTAATAACTTAATTATTTATTAAGTTATATTTTAGTAATTTAATAAATAATTAAATTATTAAAATTATGTTATTAAAATTATGTTATTAAAAAATTAGATATATATATATATATATATATATATATATATAAAACGTTTTCAAAAAAACAATTCAGAAATCATATTAAGAAAATTAATGTTTAAAATTGATTAGCTATTTGATTGCAAGGAGCATGTCACAAATATTGTATATCTAGAACCAATATGATTTTTCTTAATGAATGTTTCTTGTTTAACATTTAATTGATGACAACAAAGATGGTATTCATAAACGTTGCGAACGTTAAATGGAACGCGCCCAGAGTGAATGCGTCTCACTTAACCTATTCACTGCGGTTAATCGAATGAAATGACCTACTCCCCCCATAACAAGTAACTCCCCCCATAACAGTAAACCGATTAACTCTAAACGAGTGAAAATTCACTTTGGAAACAATGATTTTGATACAATGATATTTACTTTTGTTTAAAGTGAAATTTTTACTGCTAAAAGTTCAGAGGATACATCTTTATCAGACTAATTTACTTAAACGTTTTCAAATTCTATCAACATGATTTAACCTGCTGATGCAGTCAAACTCCCGGTTATTATCGATTACTATGGCTCATACTATTATAATCGCGACAGAATGTATATTCTCATGGTACAATGCACTTACTTCCGGTGTCTCGGTAGTGTCCGGTACGTCCCGAGTGATGTCCGGATCCGGCGGCCTGTGTTCCGGTACGAGTGCACCGTACTTCCTCGACGCCATACGTCGTCGTCGATCCAGCCATCTCTGCTTCTCCGAGGCTTCCGATTCCTCATCAACCCCGAAGAACTGCGCTGTTTCGCGTCTAATATAGCTGCAAAATTTGAGAAGATATTGGTACCAATCAAATTCACATGTTATTTTAAATGCAAGTTGCCGATTATATTGACTGCCATGTTGCTCATATATAAATAACACTCAATTTTATAAAAAAAAAAAGAAAATACGTTTTCTTTTATAATTTACTTATTTGTCATAAAACTTTAAATTAAAATGTTATTGTTATAAAATTAGTTGTTTTACTTATGTAAATAACGGAGCGCTCTCGGAAATAAATATCACTCGTATACGTATAAATGACGCATATGATATAGTAATCACGGTTAAAGCAACCTTCATTTATTTATTTATTTATTTATTATAGATATATTCGTAAAATATATGTAATTACTCGTATAATAAATCAGAATCAAAATAATTTGGAATATATATAATTTTTATATAACAATGTATATAATATTTTTTATTTCTACTTTTTAAAATAAAATAATATCTAATGTTTCTATTAAAAAAAAAATCTGATTAGAAAACTTTAATTATGTTATTAATTTGAAAACTATTATAGTCTCGACATTTTAATATTAAGACTTCTGTCTCGAAATAATTTCAGGAATCTATTATTAACAAATGATAAGCAAGGTCAGCTACCCTGTAGGAATCCTAAGTTAAGACATATTATTTTGCATAATTAGTATTTAAATATTATGCGGCAAAAATTAACTTTTTTCAATCATGAAAATAATTAGACATATAGGAGTCAGGCGCGATATCGATGCGTAAAAAAATAATAATACAGTTAATTAAATAATATTTAATCTAAATATAAAAATAAATAAATTACAATGATAATATGTTTCGGTTCCAGAAAGCTTTAAGTCCCCTTCAGATCATATAATAAATAAACGCGGTAAAAATGTAGTCAAAGTGTAGACATGCTATTCTTGTACATGATCAATGTATCATTTGCAAGAGGTTGGCTGACTGAGTAAAAAAGACCTCAAAAATGAATCAAAATGTTAAAATAATATTGAGTAGTAAGAGTATTAATAAAAATAAATTAACTTCAACGTACAATCATGTAACATACGCAACTTTTTTTTACAAAAAGATTGGAGATTGGAATAACCTAAAACATGATTTTTTTCATCCACTATTTTGCAAATATTGATTTTTTTGCGCATTGATATTTTTTTGGCGTATCGATATTGATTAAGATATCGATACTTTCGTATCCGTATATTTTAAGCCTTAAAATATATCGGGAAAGTAAAAAAATACCTTAAAATTTAAGGTATCGAAACTGCTCTACAATCGAATATCGATATAAAATATCGATATAAAATATCGAAAGTATCAAGCATCCCTACTGATGGAAACTATAAAGTCATGCGCCTTTAATTAGGAGGGGGAATGAAGTGGACTCATTGTGGACTCATTGAAGGGATAACATGCCAAAGAATACACGATTTTCCACGCGAAGCAAGGTCCACCCATGATGAAAAGATAACGTGGTGTATGCAGTTAAACGGTTTTAAAGTAAGAACGGACTATGAATATCGTCCCATGTTTCGCGTTTCACAGTTGGTAGTCCTTGAATCTTATGAACAGTCCATAAACAAAAAGAGCGGAGATAAAAAGACACTGTCCAACTGCACACATCATGTTATCTTTCCATCATCGGTGGACCTTGCTTCGCGTAGAAAATTGTGCATCCCTTGACAGGAGGGAGGTGGAACGGACATCGCTTCGCGTGGAAAGTCGTGCACTCCTAGGCAAAGGCGAGATGAAGAGGTTCTTGCTTCGCGTGGAAAATAAATGTAATTGCGAATAAAAATTCAATTATTTGAAATGTCATATCTCAGAAACTAGAAAAAATCCGCCACGGGATTCAGAGTGTGCATGACTCAGCATTATATCGATTTTAATTATACATATAAAAAAAGTCAAAGTCATTGGTGAGGTTTAACCTTTTCGCAATAATTATCTAAGATATACTTTACATCAGGCTTATCAAATAATTGCTCGCGAGTCAGCCACGCCGCCGAGGACGCCGAGTGTTTCCCTCTCCAACTCAATCTACCGATTTCAGGGTCGAATTGGAGGGAGAAGTCCTTGGCGTCGCAGCTGGCTCGCGAGCCTATTTCTTCTTCTTCTTCTTTTTATTGGCTTCGCAACTAGACAGGTTGGAACTGAGCCATTGAGTATCCGCATTTATGTGGCACTTATGTGAGTAACAAAAAACAATATGAAGAATATGAAAGTCTAAAATAGTAATACAAACTCAGTTGCGCGTTTGAAGCCGGTTTTACTTTCCAAAAATGATGACGCAATAACACGATCACGTCAGTAGACGATGATGCAATTGCTCGCGAGCCTAGAGTGGGTATAATGAGAGTGGTGCCAATGCATATGCCTAATGCTGATTGGCTCCGCCATTAAGTGTCCTTACAGTTAGAAAGAAGATAACGTTAAAGAAAGTAGAGATTAAGACGAGAAATTGCGATATAGAAACCCCAGATGTAGGACATCAAATGGTGACTTCCAACTAATTGGCGTCATTCTCTTTATACCCACTTTAGCGAGTCACTATTTGACAAGCCTGCTTTACACTGTGTGAATCACTCTCGTGTTGTCGCAATTTTTATATTTCAATATACAATTTTTTCAAAAAGTGATTAATTAAAAAATATATATTTAAATAGATAAACTAAGAAATTCTGAAAAATAATCTTGTCACGATTGCGCTATCAACTTATACTCACTTTCGGATGGCCTCAGTGCGGCTTTGGTTCCTTTTTAGCCTTGGCCGTTGCGCTGCCGAGGCACTCGCCGAAGAACTGCTAATCTGGACGATCGGCCGCGGTGCATTTGGCGCGGAAACGCTCCTGGCGATGCCAGAACTTACAGCGGCGACGCCGGAAGTGGCCAGCGGCACGGTCGCCGACGCCGTCGTCACTGGCGTCGCCGTCGTCACAGCTGACGACGTCGTGACGCTCACCGGGTACATTCCGATACTCTGTGCTGTGTCTCCTTCGCCGGTCGTCGACGATATCGTCGAGGTGCCAGTCGTGCCGGAACTCGGTGATGGTTGCCTAAACCGAGGAGAGAAGTGTTATTCCTGTGTTAGGATTTATAAAAGAAATTACTGTAAAGGAAGAGATTATTCCTATCAAATAACAGTAAATATTGACAGAATAAAAGAATTTTGAGAAAAAAGATCACTTGATATGTGTGGGGGAGATTGGGGCCAGTTACAATGGAGATAAGTTGTAACAATGCATATATCTTTTAAATGATAAGAGATAATCATATGAAGAACAAAAATAGTAGGTATCGAGACCTGCATTTATCTCATACCATCAATCGCGTATGCGCCGTATATAAAAGAGATTATATGTAGTGTGTTCAGATAAGCCACGTAAGTGTAAATTTACGATTTTACTTTTACTTTTTTGCTTTAAACTTTTAAATAAAATGCTTTTGATCGTATTTTCATTTTATGGTAATTATTTAGAATATTCCCTCCCTCTTCACCTAAAATCTTAGTAAAAATATACTCATTCGACGTATTTTCACCGAAAACGAAAGAATCTGGCAAAAAAAAAAAAATTGTGTAATTAAAGCAGAACGTACACATAACACTATATTGAGTACCGGATTGATAGATATTTTAACCTTTAAAGTCTCCACTTTAACGCTTAATAACACGATTCACGAGGCTGACCGCCATATTTTTCTATTAGATTCTTTCGTTTTGAGTGAAAACGCATCAAATGAATATATTTTTATTAAGATTTTATGTGGGAGAGAGAGGCATTCTAAATAATTATCTATTTTATTAAGTCTAAAATATGTTTTCTTAAATTATGTGCTTTTTGTTGATATTTTTAAATAGTTTCAAATGTTATATTCATATAAATTTCGAAAACATTGATTTGAGGTTAGAAACATGGTGGAAGAATTATATGATGTGTACAGTTCGGTCGAACCACTAGTGCTGCCAGATGGTTGAAAAATTGGATGGTACATGGTACGCCAAAAAAGCAGTAGATTTGAAACTCAAAACGAGTATTTTTTTTCAAGAAATTTCATAAAACTGTTAGAAAATAGAAAAAAATATTGTAATTGTAATACATACCGAAAACAACTCAGTAGCAAATAAAGTAGAAATTATAATAAAAAGAATGTACTTATATTTTTTTCTTTAATCTTTATTTAGTCTCATTGAAAATGAGAATTACAAATTTTATAAAAAGTAATCGAAAAAATATCTATTAAATCTAATTTGTATAAAATAAATAATTCAAATATTTATTATAAAAATAATACAACATTCAATAATTTCAATAACAGAAATTATAATTTATAATTAAAATATATTTTTTGTTTTCCAGGAAACATAAAAAGTAACATAACATTAATTGCACAATTTTTCACTTAACAATGCAATGTAATATGCTTTACGTATAACAGTAACATTATTTAATGAAAAATTATAACGCTATATGTTACTGTTATTTTGTTTTTCTTTAATCTTTGCCATGTAAAATACCTGCGCAACAACATCTCCAGTTAGTAAAATTATCGTTAAAAAGTTACAGATTACAGAATAGGCCTATTGGACGCTGGACAATGACATACGTAGCGTATACGATGATATTAACGTTCAATCAATAGGATGCGCGAGATGCGCAAACAACATGGCAGATAGGAAATATCAATTTTTGAGTAAAATGAGCAGTAACATAGAATATTATATACAAGCAAAAGTAAAGACGGTGGATAACCTGAAACAGTGGGCAGTAAGTTTGTGAGCCAAAACGGTAAATTTACTGCTAAAACGGTAAGGTTGGCAGCACTGCAATCACGCTTTTTGCTTCGCGTCGTCTACAATGGGAACGGACTACCAATTGTGAAATGCGAAACATGGGGCGTTATTTATAGTCCGTTCTTATTTTAAAACAATCTTAAATAATGTCTTAAGATGTTAATACAATCCTCAGATTAACTTATGACATCTTAAGATTGTATTTAAGACAGTCTTACATGTAAGAATCGATGAATACCGATATGTTTCGCGTCATGAGTTGGTACTGAATCTTTCCTTGTTTAACACACTTTGTGTGCCTTCCAACAAGCGACACAAATGACACGATGTGACACAATGAATCATTACATCCTTGTTGTTTGCCAATGTTAAACAAGATGACATAATCACTGTGTCGTACTGTATCGTTTGTTGGAAGATACACTTTGTTTCTCTTTCTATAGAAAGAGAAGCTAAGATGCATCATAAAATGTATCAAACAAAGAAAAATAGTCTTTCCCCACTATGAACAGTTCATAGACGGAGAGGTCAGATATTTAGACAGAGACACTGTCCAACTGCACACATCATGTTATCCCTTCCCTATGGTTAGAAATACCGTATTGCTAGAGTACATAGTAACACCATAACAATTAACTTCAGGATAAATATTAAGAGCCCGCTCATCTCAAATTTTGATAAAAATGCACTGAATCTATGCGTTTTCGCGTAAAAAATTTAACAAGAAAAAAGTGTCGCTCTGTTTCATGAATCGAAATATTTTAAGTTAGGCCCTTAAAGTTGATGACTATTCAGGTTAGGAAATTTGTCACAGCCATGAAATGTATACTGCGATGCGATCACATTTTTCATTAGAGACTTTCTAATCAAGTCTGAGCACCTTTTCGCCGGTTTGTAATTGGTCCGACATTTTTCATCCATTCCATTTAAATGCATAATGAAAATACATTATATTTTTACTTTAAATGCGTGATGCATGGCCATGGACTTGCTGTCGTAATATTTGATTAGACTACTACTAAACTTTTACATTTTTTAAATTTAAATCGTCAGCTAGTCGCCTGAAAGTGCCAGAATGTTCATAAAAAATTATGAAGTTTATGGAGCGTCTCTGCTGAGCTGTAACAGTATAAGTACATACAACATATGGAAAATGAGCATCGGCACCTTTGATGTAGTGAACCCGGGTTCCGGGTCATATGACTCGCCGCCATGTTATGAGTTGAAGAGGCGCTCATAAATTTGAGTTTTTAAAGCTACAGAATGATTTTTCTAAAAAAAAAAAGACTTCGATCATGTCATGAAAATTTTTTATAGCGAGTACATTTTTAAATCAGAGAATTATATAATAATATAATTAACGAACATTATATAAAAATAATATTCACATTAATAATAATAATATTAAATAGTAATCAGTAAATTAAAAATAATAATTGATTAAATACTATACGAAAATTGTAATTGAACAATTATGTATATAATATATTGCATGAAAAAATAATATATTGCATGAAAATTGTAATTAAATGAAGTTGTAATTTAATAATATATGTACACACACACACACACACACACGCGCGCGCGCGCGCGCGCATACTTCATTACGAGAATACTTTATCGTATACAAATATAACAGTCTACACGATATAGCGTCTCCGAAAAAATTTGATTTAATTTTTTAGTAAAACTTAATTTTATTAACCCTTTGCCATACTTTTCTCTTACAAATTAAAAAAAATTAAACTTTATACGAACGACGTACTATGACTTTCACCCGTGATATTCATGTTTGGCGATTTCCTTATCACGAGTCTCACACAATATTGTAAGCGAAAGGGTTAATTATATTTTATGGGAAGGAGATCCAGCTAACCTAACCTAACTTGCAATTTCAACTTGCTGGAGGTAGCCACATTCCTGGTTGGAAATCGACGCATGCGCACTAAAAATTGGGGACTACAAAAAGTTCAGTGTCCATACTGTATGTACTTATATTGTGGCTGTAACTTACAATGTCATATTGTAGAATGGGTGAAGTGATATAGCACGATTTTTATCTCCCGCACAATTTCGATGAAAAATGGCAACTACTTCAGGTAATCAGACTCTGATTAGAGATCTCTAATGGCAAATTCAACACATATTCACTGACTCTGCACTAGTGACATGGTATCAGTGCAACACGGTCTCGGAAAGAATGCACTCGATCACAGTGCAGCACTAACTTAGAGCAACATTGAACTGAAGTAGTACAATTGACACCAATTCGGCAGACCGCACTATGCGCACTGAGTGCGAACTTTTTCGATGCCACACATTCGATCAATGCTCTCTGCCTAAGTGCCAAGAAATCTTCGCATTCGATTGCACTGTTACCGTGCGAGTTTCATGTTGTATTCGGCGAATAAAAATTGCACCAGTGTAGTGCTAAATTTGTATTCGGTTAAACAAAATGCATTGAACGAGAGCAAGCTTTATTGCATTGAAATTTTTGACAGTGCTGTTTGATGGCACTGAATTTAAAGATATGATCGTCAAAACAGATCACGTGACAAAAATTGACGAATATTGAGCATTGATTTCGATCACGCGACCTATTTTGACGTTAAAAAAGAGCGACACGAAAAGGCATCTTAAGGAGATTCTCGCGGTACTTTCCTAATCAAATGACAGTTTGAATTGCCATGTTAACTTTTATTAGGTTTTATCCAATAAACAGGAGTCAATAATTAAAGACAGTATGAATTTTTTTAACGGTTAAAATAATATAAAATACGTTGTCAATAATACCTAATTCACTAATGTCATTGGATGTACATATTATTGTTAATTTTATATATTAAATATTTTAAATTAACAAAATAAAAGTTATAAGAGACTTATTTGATGATTGAAGTTTGATTAGTATGCTTAAGATTATGTATCATTGAAATTATATACGTCTTTCAAAATAGTGCACACGGCAAATAACAGAGGTAATATAACGCCGCAATTATACAATAAATCTATTTTTCATCAGGTCTCATTCAGTGCATTTTGTTTAATCAAATATACAAATTTAGCACTACACTGGTGCAATTTTTATTCGCCGAATACAACATGAAACTCGCATGGTAACAGTGCAATTCTAACCGAATGCGAAGATTTTTTTGGTATTGTGGCAGAGGATATTGATCGAATGTGTGGCATTGAAAAAGTTCGCACTCAGTGCGCACTAGTGCGGTTTGCCAAATTCAATATAATTTTCATGGCCTATGGCCACGTGCGCATGCATTGTTGGTATTTCTTATTGTGATAGATATTATTCACTGCTCTATAAACATAAATTCACTTTAATAACAAATTTACTGCTTTAAAAACAAAAATAATATAAGAAGATAATTTCTCTTTTAGAGCATTTAATTTATTTTTAAAGCATTGAATTTGTGTTTTTAAAGCAGTGAATTTGTGTTTTAAAATAGATAATTTGTTTTTAGAACATGTTACAACTTTTTTTAGGTCCGTTTTATTTTGCCCCAATCGGGGCAAGATGTATTAATTCGGATTTTGATATTTTACTCATAAACATCCTAAAATTATCTTTTCGCAAATAGTAGCATAAATCTAAATAATTGTTGCGTCATGTGTATTAAAAGAAATAAATATATATGTTATAAATAGAGAAATATATGTATTTTTCTAAAAATTGGTACATGCAACTGTCTTCAGTCTCCTCTATAAGAGATAATTTTGTACCATTTCGCCATCAAAAAAATATGTACATATAATCCAATCGATTGTTGACTTCGATTAATTTTAAAACTGAAGAAGAAGTATGGATTAAGAAACAAACACATGTTTAAACGTCGCAAGTTATTTAATAAATAGATGTGTTAAGTTAGATAATGTCCAAAAAACTTGAATAATATGATATAAATGATTTCACAAATTTCAGATTTGGTGGACTTCGCTTCGCGTAGAAAGTTGTGCTTTTTTAGACAGGAGGAAAGATAATGGACTTCGCTTCACGTGAAAAGTTGTAAAATATATTTTTAAAACAAAAAATTTTTGTTTTATATAGTAGAAAAGAGATATCAAATTTTTTTGTTAATTTTTTAATGAATAATGAGCGATATCTAAAACCCTAGTTTACCACCCAACGATCTGACTTGTATCTTGACCTTTATCCTAACTTAAAGGAGGTCTCGAACGGAGCTCAGACCTGTAAGTATTATGGCCCGTATCCAGAACGCACTTTTATCGATAAAAGCGCTATTTTATCTCTGAAATTCTATAATATTCGTGATGTAAAATGTAATATGTTAGCGGGCTAACGTCATTGTAAACACGTTTTGAATACGGACCATAATATTTTTAGGCCTAATGTAGGTTGCATTTAATTAAAACTCTATATACCAAGTAGCGCATAGTTCCTCCATTTTGGACCTACTAACCATACCCTATACTAATAATACTAAGCGCTTATTGCACTACAGACAACTAAATCGAAATGGCGGTCAAAATAACCAATAGGAAGGCTGTCAGCATTTCGGCTCAGATAAAAGGAATGCGTTATTTTGGTATCTAGAGCTTTACATTTATACTCGTATTCATAGTCAGGCCTTATATTTAAGGCTTCCTTAAATTTATCTTTAGATACTCTACAAATTATTTCATTGGCTGCTGAGCATCTAAAGATAAATTTAAGGAAGCCTTAAGTATAAGGTCTGACTATGAATACGGGCATTAGTCTCACGTGAGTGCCATCTATCAGTATTTCTTTATACTTTATGCCTTTATGTCTGCTTGTGTTAAAGCTGATTAAGTCGTGCGGTTTAAGAGAGATCAGGAATCTTGAAAAAAATCCATCACCTAATTAACGAGGTTATAATTTATATCGTTGTATTTAGAATGTAAATAGCGACATCTTTCATTCATTTCTTATATTTATTAAATATTGTGTTTCACTCAAATGCATTCATATTCTTATCTAACATATTGCAACTCTATCTCTTGCAAGATTGAACATCTACTGTTAAACACAGTTATTGCTTTGTTTACTATTCTTGTCGTCGCTTAGCATTCATATACACGTAATTTGCAAATCGACATAAATCTTTCTTTTTAAGCTTTTAATCTTAGTTTCATAAACTTAGTATTGATTGCGTGTACGTAATGTTGAGTGCTGAACTGTCATTTTGTTCATAGGAACTATAAAACTTTTGTATTAAGGAAATATATATTTCAGGTAACAGCTCTACGAGTTGAAAAAATGTAAATTTTTAACTTTTTTTTCGATTTTAATATAAAGTCCACTGCAGCACCTCTTTCAATTTTGCGTCTACTTTAATTTTGTAAAAGGATTTTTTATTCCGTTCAGTAAATTCATTATATCGATCTGCAATGTCCCTACAATTTGATCACTCCCTTTAAATCATTTTTTATTATATTTTCGGTAAAACTTTCCCTTTATATAGCCAGCCGCAAATGACCAGCTGCAATTGACTTTGACCTGTTAACCTTGATCAAAGTCAACGTCATTCATCTTTTCTGTCACTCGTTATTTATTAAAAAGTTATAAACAAAATAATTTTTATGAATACTATGCAATTTTCTAATACAAGATACATATTTCAACAATATTTCCTCTAGTCTGGGGGAAATAGGGTGGATCTCACTTGTTGGAATTTAGTCATATTTCCAACATGTGACACTTAATGTCTCGAAAATTATCTATTTTTTAATTTCATAAGGACTTTTGATCAGACCATCATGACATAGTAAAATTTCCACCAATTCCGGAGTCCATTTTCCGTAAGATTTGTGCAGAGTCTTTTATTTAAAGCTTGCCTACAATTCTATAAAAATTCACAACTTATTCAGAGTTCTGACTTTATTTTTAATAATTTCGAAGTTTCTAATAATTTAAATCAATAATTCCACACTACTAAAGAAGCTTAAACTCTAAAAGAGCAAAGTTCTCTTGCGGTAAAAATTATTTCTTTCCAAATTCTATCGGCTTCAAATTTAAGAAAGTTGTGTTTACCTTTAAAATTTGTTTAGAGGAAATTCAGTTTTAAATATCAGCAAAAAATATCAGAAACCATCATTTTCTTATTGTTTACTAACAGAAATCATGTAAGCCATTCTTATATGATTCTACTTATTATTTATAAAAACAAAAATAAAGAAAGGCAGAACAAATTTAATATGAAAAATGAAAAAAGTCTATATATAAGAGTCAACACAGTTATTAATAAAATATATTTATACACATTAATTAAAAATGAAAAATGCATACATTACGCGGATTTTGTTTGTATGATCAAATATGTTCTCTTGCACACTAATAACTGCATTGACTCTTAATGGCTTTTATCATTTTCTGTATTATATTTATAAAATACATACAAAAAAAATATGTTTATTACTACTGATTTTTTGATACATAATAAAAGCTTGTAATATTGTTTTGTAAATCTTCACAAATCTATCAAGTTATTTATTGTACAAAATACAACAAATTGAATGTTTATTACTGTAAATGCTTTATTAAAAACACGAAGAACGGTCTATTTCTGACATTGTTTTAGGTATAGCTTCTTTACTTCTCAGAAGAATTTCTTATTTATTCACCAGAATTTTTAATTTATTCGCCAGTGCTTATTAATTACATTACAAGCAATAAATCACACATTATTGTAGTAATAATAAATTAGATTTCTATTTATGCGTGGTAAGCGAAAAAATATCTTGGAAATATACGCACGCGGTATAAGACGTGGTTTGAATGAAGGATGATTTATACTTATGCAAATAAAAAGGAAAATGCACCTTGAATTTCCGTGATGCCATATTTTTCTCGCAGCGGCAGCTGCATCCTTTGCAACTCCGCATTCATTTAGGCGAAATACGGAGTCTCAAGTAAGAAGGAAGAGGTGAGTCAATATTGCGCATATCAAGAGTAATTAATGACGAGCCGTTTCTTTTTAGATGCGTTGCCACCCCTTTGCAGCGGACACAATATGCCAAGTTAGTAATTTTCTCGGAAAATTTGTAAATTTTTTACTCGTCTACGACAACTACTCAAAATGGATTTTATGGAAACGATTAAAATATTAATCAGCCACAGTGAGGGGTAAATATTTGAAATAATAAATGGGTGTTAATTTCCTCAACAAAGAGAGAATAAGATGACGATTAATATTCAGATCTTTGCAAGTGAGAACATGAAGGCAAAAAAGATACACCTAAAACAAATTTACAGACTGAATGCTACGCTATACCGCAAGAGTGTCCCATGAATACATGAGGAGAAATAGAATTGAGGAGTTAGCAGAGCTTGCAGTTTTCGTGCAATATGAATACGCATAAGAAGAAGCAATATTTCTCGATGCTTATGCTTAGAATATGTTCAAAAAAATTTAAGGTTTTTTTTTATTAAAAGTTCATCATCAATATTTGACTTTTTGACATATATTATTCTGAATAAATAAAATGTGTCAATTAAAAAGTTCAAGTTTTTATACAAATGTTGAAACAATTCAACATTTCAGAAACGTTGAAAACACGTTGTAAAAACATTCAATGTCCATTGAATTTATATCTTGCAGATATTGCAATTTGATATTCAAGAACATTTTAAGACTTATATTCAATTTTTAATTTCCAAAAATATCACAAATCTCTGAAATAACTTTCGCGAAACTAAACAAAATATTTTCAACATACATTTCTTTTCATTTTGAAGTTGCCTTCAAGAACTTATTTAATTAGAGCACGGATGAAAAATCTTATAATGTTATGTTTTTTATTCTGTATTGTATAATGGGTTTTTATTTATGAGATATATATAACTCCACCGCGTCCATCTAATGGCGATGCCGCATTCTGCTCTTGAATGAGCTGGAGTTCTAGATTATAAGAGCGCAATTCTTTTATTTGAACTAAATGCTGAATTTTCCTATTGGCTATTTCAATTTTGACTGCTATTTTTTGCTCCATAGTCTATCATCTAATAAACGCTTAGTAATTCTTTAATATCATATGATTACTAAGACGAACCTTTGCGTTACTCTTTTAATCAATCCTCTTAATTAGTTCTCTTATTCTTTTAATGTGTCCAGCGAGACTTCTGCCATAGAGCGCGTGTAGAGCGAACTGAACTGAGTCGAAAAGTTCTCTATCATTTTTCAATTTTCGCAATAGTTAACGAGATTAATAGTTAACGAATTACTAAGATATTGCTGAAAATTGATCTTTAATAATTTTTTACTCAAATACTATCAACTTTATAAAAAAACTCTAAAAGACAAAAATTATTTATTTTCTTCTCATAGAGCTCTAAGAATTTTTTCAGAATTTTTAGCAACTTTTTAGTATTACATTTTCTTATTTTTACCAACATGAGAAAATACGATATTAAAAATTCTGAAAAAAATTCTTAGAGTTCTATGAGAAGAAAATAAACAATTTTTGTCTCTTGTAGTTTTTCTGTAAAGTTGATAATATTTGAGTAAAAAAATTATTGAAGACCAATTTTCGGTAATTTTTAGTAATTAATATTTTGTTAACTATTGCGAAAATTGCAAAATGGTAAAGGATTTTTCGATTCAGTTCAGTCTATTCTATCTACACACGCTCTATGGTAGAAGTCTCGCTTATATACTCGTATGTATAGAGCTCTAGGATAAGTGACTTTTTAATTTTAACAACATTAACAGTCAATTTAGAACAATCAATTCAACATTCACACTTCAACATTGCAAAGTCTCAGCAACGTTCTTTTAATGTTTTTTGTATAAGTTATATTTTTGTGGAAAATAATAGTTTCGTCATTCTTTAATTAACATTTAAAGAAATTAGCCAGTAAATGCTTGTAAATACGGTAAAATATCGAAGAGAATCAGACAGTCTCTGTTTTAATGTTCCCCATTGTCTATTCGCGACGTCTGCTAATAATTTCTATGTTGTTCTGGAAATTTTCCGACCAACGCGAAGGAAGTTTTCGTCGTAGAAATATTCTAATCGGAAGAGTCGTGGCCGTGAGGCAACGCGATGCTTTGGTTAGCACTTAAGACTGGCGTTTAAGTTTTAACATAAATATAACGTCTCGTTTCCGCTTGTTTCACCATCGTGTGCTACCACTCTGGCCGGAAATTAAGGGTGTCGCGACGCCCGTCTCCCGTCCAATTTCATTAGCCCATTTCGATTTGATAAGACGCGACCGCGCGGATAAATGCATAGGTCGATGATAAATTGCAAGCCAGATAAACGAACATTTACAATAAATGAGAGTAAATGCGCAGGATCTTTCAGAACAATTATAACTCTATAAAAAGCCATTTATATTTCCGTTGTGAATGCAGCTATATTTTATTAATTAAACTAAATTTTGATCAAATTTTAACTATTCCTTACAACAGAATTTTATTAGAAAACTCTTATTATCATATGTATATGTATATCAATAGAATTAATGTATTATAACAAAGTTTAGAACCAAAAAAACAGCTAAAAATTGAATCAAAAGAATTTATATATAAAATATATATATTAAATAGAAAAAAATTAGGAGAAAGAAAAGGAAGAATTTATTAACGTTTAAATTTTCGAAAGATTTGCATTTATATATACTATAAATCTCCGGCTTGTTTTTAAAATAAGAAATTTCTGCCAGCAGGTTTTTTTGCAGAGCACACATCTTATTTCAATAATAAAATAAATTTTTCTTTGATTTTCTTGTAAAATCAATACATCCGAACTTTTTATTTGCGTATTTTGATTCTGTAAAAAAATTTGCAACCGATTTAAAGATTTTGATTGCACTATGATTTATGGTAATTGACATCGCTCTAATATTCTCTTAATTAATTTGATTTAAGGAAGAAACATGACATACTGCCGTAAGTGTTTTCACCCTTCTCGCTGCGTTACATTTTTCTCGGTTGTCAACCTCGAGAAAAATTCTAAGCATACTTATTCTCTGTACTATGACTGTCTCTCTTGTACAATAATGGATGCTGGCACTTTCTGAAAATGCAGATGACTGGATACATATGGGTATCGTATTTATTGCTTCTTTTTCCTTCTCCTTTACCTACCCTACTTTTCAATAACCTTCAATGTTGCTTAGTTACGCACCGTTTTTCTATAATAGTTCATGTAGGAAATTTCTATTTGGACACTCTATATCACGATAAGATTTATCAGATATCAATGCCTATGATCGAACAACAGAGAGAGGGGGGGAGGGGGAGGAGAGAGAGAGAGAGATTGGGATAATAATGGAAAATCGAACATGAATTTAACAAAGAGAGATAACAAAAATCATTCGGATTGAAATCATGGAATGATGAAAGTCGATATTCATTTCATAGAAGTACTAAAAAAACTACAATAAATTAAATGAATGAAATGAAATCTAAAATAAATAAGGGAAGCAGATAAAACTAAAATAAACTAGGAAAAGACTGAAACAATCATTGTACTGTGAGGATTAGAAAGAGAAATTAACAGAGTCTAGGTAAAAGAGATCTGGAAATAACTCGAGAGAAGAAATGGATTTGAAAGATCTCATGGAATAATTGTAACGAAGAGGAAGACAACGTGTCAGACTGCGGAGAGACAGATTCAAATGATCCGAGACTGTTGGATGTTAACAGATATCATGACGCGTCTAAAAATGAGTTGGAAGAAATTGCTACGAACGAGAAGGAATCGAAAGGGAGACAGAGAAAAATTGAGCGCAAAAAGAGGACCAGGAGAGAACGGATGGAGGGAGAATGAAATAGCCAGAGCAAGGAGAAAGAGGAGAGAGGCTGGCCGCCTATGTCATCCACGGAGAAAAGACAGAGCTTAGCAAAGCACGCTACCACCTATCAAGCAGTAAATGGTATAGCGATGTGCCCTGGTTGTTTTTCACGTGGGTGGATTTTACAACGCGAGATATTACTCTCCCCCTCCCACCTCTCCATACCCCTTTTTCGCCACCACACCACCGCCAACCGCCGACCTTAGCAGGGTGTGGCCTCCATCCTGCAACTTTTACATCACTTTTTCCATCCACGTACGCCAACGAGATTGACATTCTTCAAACCTTCCTCCCCCACCTCCTGCATTCTTGTCGCCGCGCGTTAAACCGTTGCCTTTAACCTTTAACCCTTTTAATCCTAGCGTCGACTATAGTCGGCATTCATGTGAAAACTGTGGGTTCTAGCGCCGATTATATCGGCATCCACATAACGAGATTAAATTTTTTTCATTAATATAAATAAATGTATCGTATAAATAATGAAATATAGAGGACAATTGTTTTTATTAAAATCTGCTTTTCATTACCAATGAGAAGTTTATTTTATAAGACTGCACATATATGCAATTGTCTAAAAAATGGACACTCACAGCAGACAAGCGACTTTCGCCGTACAAGGAAAGCACATTCGTGAACATTTATACCAGAACAAAAGGGTTAATTATCGTTTCTGAGCCTCCTCACTCATTACAATGATCGATAGCAGGCGACTGTGATTACAAAACAACCGCATCACTGATTTGTTTTATTCATCTCACGTACCTACCCTTCGCTTACCACACGTTACACTCACTGCTCATCATACGTCCGCTAATTAATCGTGTAATGAAAGAGGTCGATTTTTTCTGCGCGACCCGCTTTAGGTGCCGTCACTTTCACGCAGCATGTGCGTTGACGCTTGCCACACTAGCCGTTTAATCCTAACTAGCCATCCGAGCTACCATTCGTTATTCGCATGAATGAGGAAAGATTTTTTTACAATTATATATATATATATGTGTGTATGTGTGTGTGTGTATATATGTATTTATATGTATATATATTGTTCTTTTTATCTACTTATCTCCGTAATAACAGTAATCGAAGAGCTTTAGCGAACAATATCGCGGGTGAAGGCTTATCACGAAAAAAATTCTATAGCAAGATTAATATGACTCTGCATGTTCGCACTTATCACAAAATATATTCTTTGCGTTAAAAGTGACGTATTTTTTGTCAATAAATTTTATTTTTTTTTTTTGTTTATCAATACTACTTCATAAATAAATATCGTGAATCTGGATAATTGTATTATCAATTTAGGCATTATATTTTTACGTATATAGTTTATATATTGCAGAAATTTTTTTTTCATTCATTAAATATTATTCATTAAATGCACTTTCATTAGAAAACTTATTCCTTTGATACTAATCATTTTTTAATAAATTCGTATTTACAAGTATAAAGGAGAATGTTTAAAAAAGTCCAATTTTTGACTCCTCTGCGGGATCTTAATCAAAGTTGTTATTTCAGACCTATATGAAATAGTAAAAGAAGTTTTATATTCTAGAAATATGGAGAAAATAGATTTTTTTAAATGTTATATCATGCTTCCTTAAATATATTGCAAAAATTTGTCATGATGATGATTGGTACTTAAAGTCAAAAATCGTTCAGCATGAATCTGTTATTAAAAATGTCAAATTATGAAAATAGGGGATCTAAAATGGCGTCCTTGATATGCAGTTTTATATGCAGATTACAATAATTGAATTTTTTTATCGAAATGTACTTGAACGTGCTTCTTAAGACACACTGACTATTAATCCATTAATTAAATCAATGATGGCGAATTTAAAATGACCGATTTAAAATGTTCGTGTGTTCGATTAAAGTTACATATTTAATATATTTTTTAAAAAAAAAGATAACTGTTAAAGTAGGATTGAGGAAAAATTCAAATTAAAAAACGTTACGAAAAAATCGCGGATACTAGACTGCTGGTATAAGTTTAAGTCGATGAAAATGACTTTCTTCAGTCGATGAAAATGACCTACTTGATCATTCTCAATCAAATCCAAAAACAATCCGAAAAGCCAGTAAATACATGATACATTATAAATGGAGAAAATTCCAAAGATAAAAGATATACATGAACGCAAAGAAATTAAAAAAGAAAAATATCAATAAAAATTCTAAAAATTAAAGAATATTGGAGATAGACCATCATTTCAACATTGTTTCTGAATTTGACTGAGAGTGATAATGTAGGCCATAATCATCGATAAAAGCAAATATTCAAACAAGAAAGAAAGAAAGTTTTTTAACAATTAGCTGGATCCTTTTTAACAATTAGCTGGATTCTTTTTAACAATTAGCTGAATCTTAAGCTAAGATTTAAATATGAATGCTATGTGAATTTATATAGTATCTACACATACATCATTTAAATTGCAATTAATTTTTCCAAATTCGCCAAATTAATTTTTCGAAATGCAAATCGATTGAACTACAATCATAATCACAAATTAAATTATTTAACAATTTACTGATTTGATGCTTATAGCATTTCAATATATTTGAATTAATAAAATGATTGTAGTTAACACAATTCTTTCGGACTTAAAAAATACGTTTCAAAATTATGTATCTATATTCCATTGGTCGCAAAAAAACTTATTTTTCAGTCCCAAATTAATGATGTCAACTACATTTGTCTTCTTAATTTAAATATATGAAATTATTTAAAGTAATAAATAATTTCTATGTTCATTATCTATGTATCATATTCATCTCGAGATTCATCTATGTTATATTATCAATTTCTATGTTTTTCACTATTTGTTTTAAATAAGTAAATTTTATTTTTCATTTCTGAGTAAATATTTTCTTTTTCTAAAATGCTAAAAATATGATTGCTACTTAATTTAAAAAATAGTAATCGTATTTTTCTTTATTCAAATAATAATTTATTAAATAAAATAAAATGTTTTAAGTATAACTATTTAATATGTATTTTAATATGTATTTATTTAATATAAAAAATTTAGTAATTACGTAAAATATTTTTGATATTAAATAAAGTTGTCAAATTGACAAAGCAAATAAAAGTTCATAGTCGATTCTTGCATTTAAGACTCTTAAGTACAATCTTAAGATGTCACAATCCGAGAATTGTATTAGCATCTTAAGACATTAATTAAGGCAATTTTAAAATAAAAACGGACTATGAATATTGCCCCATGTTTAGCAGTTCACAGTTGGCAGCCTTTTCCTCTCACGCGACATTCAGAGACGGCGGAGATTTAGAGAGAAATGCTTGCAAACTGAGCACACTATGTTATCCCTTCCACCATCTGCCCGTCCGAGTTCATAGACTTCTGTTAACGGCACACTTTACGCTGAAGTTATAACATTGATGTTATGAAACTGGCCAATTATAGCTATTCCTCTGAAAAATGAAATGACTGATTGGCCAGTTTCATAACATCGATGTTATAACTTTGGCGTAAAGTGTGCCGTGTAACAGAGTAGTAATAGATATAGTACAACTAAACAGAGCAATCTCTGAAATTCGAGAAAGGGGGATAAAATCATGGTTGAAGTATTACATGGAGTGTGTTCAACCAAACCACGCCTACTTTTGTTCCGCGTCGTCAATACTAGGCAAGAATTACCAACTGTGAAACGCGAAACATTATCAGCGAGAAGTGAATTAACATCTTAAGACATTATATTTAAGACGAGTTGAAGATAAAAACGGATTATGAATGAACCGTCCCATATTTAGCGTTTCACAGTTGGTAACTCATGTCTACCATGAACAGTCATATGAATAGTCATATGAATAGACAGAGCGCGAATACTTAAAGACAATATCCAACTGCACACACCATGCAAAACTTCTTCCACCATGTTAAAACTCAGGTGGAAAAGGAACACACACACTGAGGTCCAGGTGCGTTCTCTCTCGTGCATGCGCGAAACCAGAAAGAACCTGGACCACAATAATAAGTGCGTCCTTTTCTACCTGAGCTTTTACTACTACTCCTTGAATGCGCAGTCTAGAGACTTGTCTATGTTTGAATTAAGACGTTTAGAAGCTCGCGGCGCGGGGCGCTTGCCAAGCAGTTCCCACTCTTCGCGCGCCAAGCTATCGATGGCGAATATTTGGTGTTTTAGAATTTAATATCTTGATTGCAAAAATTGGGAAATGATAAAGAACTAAGCTAAGAAATGATATGACAAAGCGATTTATTCGTTATCGATCTCTATTTATTAATAATAATATTTAGCAAAAGGAGATCGAGCGGAAATTATACACTGGTATTTACCAATTAAAGGAAATAGTAATGATAAAGCGATTTTTTCGACCTTGATCTCTATTTGTTTATAACTTAACAAAAAGAGACCGTATGAAAACGAAATTATACATTGATATTTGTTAACTAAGCTAGGAAATGATAATGAAAAAAACGGATTATTCGTCATCGATTTCTATTTGTTTATAACTTAGTACATAAAGAAAGGAGATCGAACGGAAACGAAATTTTACACTATATTCTTATTGGCAACTATTTTTATCAACATGAGAAAATGCCGTACCAAAAAATTCTTAAAAAATTCAAAACTCTATGAGAAGAAAATAAACAATTTTTGTCACTTGTTGTTATTCTGTAAAATTGATAATTTACTTGAGTAAAAAATTATTAAAAACAATATTCGTAATTTTTAGTAATTAACATCTTGTTAACTATTGCGAAAATTGCAAAATGGTAGAGGCGACTTTTACTTTTCGATTTAGTCCGCTCTACCAGCACTAAGTATTTGGCGGTCATTCTGAGACATCATATAGTAGTTTTTTCGAACTTAGATTAAAAAATGATCGACGGCTGGACATGAAAATGAAAATACTCTGGACGTACGAACTTACAATTAATTTTAATTACAAATGATCTGTTTATTAAGATCTTAGTTTGCAAAATTTACCTGCAGAGTATAGGTATATTTTTATAATAAAGTATTTCTTATTATTCGACAAATTCAGCGAGACCGAGATGAGATCAAGACGAGATCGAAATAAATTGAGACGAGACCAAGACCTAATTATCGAGACTTCCGAAACGAGACGAGATTTGGGTTGATATCGATCTCGAAAAGTAAAACACTAATAGTAGGTATATTATAAAAATTATAAATAAAAAAAGACAACGTTATAAATATCATTTTGTTGTCATTGTTCACTAAAATACTCCTATATTTTTTTCTAATAACGTAGTTTATTTTACACTCTTCAAAAAATATACACTTTCTCAAACAATCATAAATTTAATTGTTACTTCATTATTTCCTCCATAAATTTTTACAGAAGTTATGTAAATAAAAGTTTTATTGTACAAATAACAATGTTATCCTTCCAAATATTTTCAGTTGATATGACGTCCCGCAAAAGTCCCGGAAATTTCAGCTTCAAACCCTGGCTGAAGCAATATTTTTGCAATAAATTATTTGCAGATTTTAAGATTCCCATTAACATTTGATTATTTATACTCTTATAAAAGATGTGTTTATCAGTATAAAGAAATTATTAAATTGTTTGTCAATTTAATAAAATGATATACTACTGTGATTTTACTCGTGATGGTGTTTCAAACCGAAAAAGATTTCGACACGCACTTTACAAATCACACACGCACACACAAAACACACACACACACACACACACATAAAATCACACAAGAAACATTTAAGCACTAAGATTTGCTTTAATCGAATATGGGAATTCTCGTATTAATTAATTATTAATTAGATTTGTTCTTATTACTCATCAACCTAAATTCATATTATATTCATTTTCTATTTCGTATTTTTTATTTTTATGATTCTGCATCTATCGTATCTAACGTTAATCAGTTAAAAAATAATTTTAAAAACATAAGATGTTCTAACATAATTTTTTAAAAAGCGTTACACGCAACTTTGATCGTCTCATTTATTTCCTTAACATGCTTTAGGATAATATGATCCCTGAACGAGATGTACTGGGAAATAAAGTTTCTATCTTTCTTTTCTTATTAACTCTTGCTTTAACGTCACTTTCTAATCGTTTTTAATCGTGATGCAGCGTGCGAATTAAAATTGTATCCCGTGTAGCTGCAGTAATAACCGCACTGCGTAAAACGATACTGCAATTGCATGATGTAGAAAGGTAAGCACGAGTGTAAACGAATCTACCTCTGTAATTACGCATGCGGAAAATAGATTACAATATTAATGTCTTCACGATAGCGCGATCCTTTCATTATGGTTCCTTTCATTAAGAAAGCACTTTCTCTCTTTCATCTTTTCCCTTTTTTTCTTCCTCGAAAATTTTGAAATTTTAAAATTTACCTTGGTTTCATTAAAACAGTTTTAAGGGATAGACATTGCTTTATCTATATCTTAAAATCATATTAGAATGTATATATTTTCTTTATCTAATTGTATAGTATATTATAATATTATAATATATTCTATATTCATATGTGAAACAAATCTTAAGAATCTATAAACCAAAATATTATTACTTAACAATTTTTTTTTTCTCTCTCATTTTTATTATATTATTGTTATATTTATTTATCTTTTTAGTTTTATCTTTTTATCTTTTTATTTTTCTTTATATACCTATTTTTAGATGATTCGTTATACTAGAATAATAACATTTTATTATATGAACATTTTATCTATTTCTATCTCTTTGCGCCTCTGTCTTTCTTTTTATCTTTTTTTAATAACGTAAGAGTAATTTGATCAGTAAGCAAAAAATAATACAAAAAATTTTAGTCTGACGGAATGTTATATACATGTTATACATAAGATACGTGTGTTTGACTTTTCGAACAATAGTATTGGTTGTTTCAATTTTAGAATGCGTTACCATTTCAATTGATAAGCCGATTCCGCGTTGAAAGTGAACCGATATAAGCCGCAAATAATAATTACGATCGCGTGCGAGGTGGTTATTAGAGGGAGTGCCGGAAACTGCTTCGGTTACTAATGATTATGTTCGTTTTTCGAGTACCACTCTCTAATGGTGCCACTTAATCAGAGCCACTTCACGAGTTCATCAGACTCGCCTCGCCGAACAATTGATTAGATTCACGACGCCTGAAAAGCCTGAACAATGCAAAAACTTATTACAATTTTAGTTTCACGTGTATTCAATCTTTGAATTCGAACTTTCGATGATTATAAGGTATATATTAACCCTTTATGAACAGGTGCCTTTTTAGGGCGATCCCCTTTTATTCTGTAAATTGCTCGCTCAGTTTTCATGAAATTTAACTTAATTTAATTAAACTTATTCAAATCTGATGTCAAAATAAATGCAAAATGGCGAACAGAAAAAATAATCTGATGGTTAAGCGCATCAATTTTCAAACTCTGTTCATAATTTAGGACTCTGTTCGAAGTTATACATGAGCAAGAACTGAAGAGTGGGTATAGAAGTTTTTATATGACGTAGAAACTTTTTCGTGATTTGTTCAGATAAGTCTTCTGTGACACAAGTTCCTTTTTCATTGAAGGTTATCGAATTATTGAATTTTGTTACATTCAAATTCAGCGATCTTCTAAAACCGAGTTTTACGATAATCAAATTATTTCTTTGAAATTCGGTCTGCCATATTAAGTACCATTTTAAATTTTAGAATTCTGAAGCTAGAATCTTTGCCAAAATTCAATTTAGAGACCCCGAAAACCCTTAGAAAACTTTTAGAAGTTTTCAATAAGTTATTTTGTTAGAAAACTTTTGTTCTCAAAGAATCTAAAAAATCGTATATCATATCTCTGTCGATATTTAGATTATATGTTGATTGAAAAAATCTTTTTGCAAAGTTAATAAAAAAGTATATCCATTTTAAAGATACATTGTTTCATACTTACATAAGATACATTATTTTATGTTTATATAATAATATTTTAAACTTAACAAGACGACATTTTATTGGATATTTTCTGTAGATTTGCCATATAAAATAAATTTTTTTATATGAAACAATTTGTATATCTTTGAAAAAATGTATAAATATTTTTCAAAAAAGATTTCTTTATTAATTAAATTTTACAAATTCATAATCAGAAAATTTTCAACAAAAACTGAAATTTCCTAAAATTAAATTGAAAGATTTTGAACGTTAAATTAAAAAAAAAATACGAATTCAAATTTTTTGAAAAAAAAATTTTTTCAATTCAATTTTTTAAAATCTTTATGAAAATAGCTTTAAAATACATTAATGTTTTATTACGGATTCTAAATACAACGAAAGAGACTGATTGAATTCGCATCACTGTTGATCTAGCCAGTCAGTCGCAGTCGAGTAAGGATGTTCGGTCACCTGAGTGAAAATTAACGATCGCAAAAGAAATTCTATTTAAGTTATGATCAGCATTTTATCATCAGTACATAGAGATAAAAAAGCAATATAATAAGAAAATTGAAATCAGATATTAACGACGTCGAAAGAGCGTGCGGAAAAGTTTCACAGTCGTGGAAATAAAAGTCGCACCATAACATCGCCATCTCGCGCGCCATCTTGTTTCATGATAATGCTATTTCTTTGAAAATAATTGTACAAAGATACATTAAAATATGATTTATCGTTAAAGTATAGTTATAAATTCTACTCACAATACATCAATTGTTTTCATCTCAGAGTAAAAAGTTCGTTGGAATGAACCAATGAAATAAGATTGGAATATCGTTCTTATCCTCTAAAATATTGCTCTCTTCTATTTAAAATAATAATAAACCACCATAATCGTAAAAGATTGTTACGATATCATGTTTTGAAGCTTTATAATCTATTATTGTTACTATAAACCGTTGTTGTAATTTAAGTCTTAGAAATTTGTATTTATAGGGAAATTACATGTACAAAAATAATTTAGAGATATAAAAGACGAAGAGAACATTTTCCTTTTGTTCTGGAAACATTTATTATATTTACAGTTTCATTAATTTATTGCAGTGCATTTAGTTCATTACATTTAGATTTTTATTTATTAACGCTGTAGATGTTGCAATGTGTTGTTTGTTTATACCGTCTTGGCCTTAAGTATAAAGCGCTACACAATTATTACAAATACATTACAAATTGTGATGTAAACGTTGTATATTTAATGAAAAATGAAATGAAAAAATTTTATTGAAAAATAATATTTATTTTTATAATAACTGTAATATTTTGTTAATTTTCCCTTGATTTTTATTACCGCCTTTCTAAGACAATGCAATAAATTGAGAGTGCTTTGTACTTATAATCAAAGCTATATAATGAAAATCCCCGTTGAAACCTAAAGGAAAAGAAGGATATCGAGTACAAGTCGAGCAAATGAGCACACGCAGTTAATAAAAACCTCTCGGTTTTACTGATACAGAAACCTCAAAACAGTTGAGCAGATTCCTCAAGCACCGATTTCCTGTGCGCATTTGGCAACGAGACAGCTGCGTACGGGCCTGACACACGTGCAGGAACAAGCGCGCACTTCTGTATAAAGCCAGTCTCTCGCGGTGTTAACGACCCCGGCGATTGACCTGCGTGACCTGACCTAGAGTCCGTTCCGCATGCGCTCGCGTCGATTTCAGCCGTCCCCGACGTCGCATTAGCAGAACCGTTCGATATTTGGATGCTTGCCTCGGATATACTAGTCAGTAATGTCAGTATTCGCTCGACCAGCGAGCTGTAAAGACATGGTGAAGGGCTTGTTCCAGAAATTCTTCTCGATGCCGATTTTGAGAAACAATTTTTTTCATCTTTTTTTTTCTCTGATCAACGAAGATTTTGAAATCTGTAATTGCGTGGAGAGGGTAGGATTGCGAGTTTGATTAGTGTTCGATCTCGCAGAGGGTTTGAAACAATATTGGATAGTCTTACATGTGCAGGAAAAGTTGTAAAAAAATTTGTGAAACTTGAAAGAACTTTTTAAAAATATTTATAAGGATTTTTAGTGACGTGAAATATAATAAAAACTAGTGAAGTTTCTCCATTATTTCGGAAGTTAACACACTATATAGTTAAAAAAAAATGTATTTTTAAAATTACTTTTAATCAAACAAGGTGGTTGTCAAAAATAATGCCATAAATCAATTATTAAGGCACTTGGCATCGCATTAGTTGTATTCTTAAATATATATATATTTATAAATTATTAATAACATATGTATAATAGGCACGCTAAGTTTTTATTTCGCTATGATCCTGTTGATCATTGTAAAAATGCAAACTTATTGCTACATTTTATATAATATTTGGCTAAATTGAACTGATTAATATTATATCTATTTTTGAACAGTGAATTTTTTATATAAGTTTTTCACACATAAGCTTTCTCGAGATTTTTTTGTGGAAATTTTTAATGAAATACTTGACTAATTTCATT
>JAANIC010006522.1:1819885-1836576 GCA_017607545.1 Acromyrmex charruanus
CGAAGCGCCACTACGGTCTGAATGTTAAGATGTTGAACTATTATATATATTCATTTAAATAAATTAATTTCAGAAATGATAATTGCGTGTCGATATGGTTGTCGAACTTTCAACGTAATCAATCTGAAATATTATTAATTCCTCCAAATTTCCCAAATTTAATCTTAAAAAACTGTAATAAACTTATTGCGAAAAATATTGCCATTCCGTGCGAGCGTCCTAAGCCTTTAGACTACCGAAACCTTAGCATATTCCTCGCAATAATCGATATGTGTAGAGAGTTACGCCTACGTTGTAGACGAGCGTGTATAAACAATAATAAGATTAGAAATAAGATCGTTTATGTTAAATGCATTACTTTAAATATGAAACGCCACTACGGTCTGAATGTTAAGATATTAATTATTACAATATATATATATATATTCATTTAAATGAATTAATTTCAGAAATAATTGCGTGCCGATATGATCTCTTACATTTCGTGCGAGCGTCCTAAGCCTTTAGACTATCGAGACCTTAGTGGTATCCGGGTTCGACTCCCAGCCAAGGCAATATTTTTCGCAATAAGTTTATAACAGTTTTTTAGATTAAATTTTGAAAATTTGGAGGAATTATTAATATTTCAGATTGATTGCGTTGAAAGTCCGACATATCAACACGCAATTATCATTTCTGAAATTAATTTAAATGAATATATATAATAGTTCAACAACTTAACATTCAGACTGTAGTGCTTCGTATTTAAAGTAATAAAAATTAATGTACAATGTTAAAATGGAATAAAATACATAATAAAATATATAATAAAATATCAAAATTTAATAAGAGAGAGAGAGAGAGAGAGAGAGAGAGAGAGAGAGAGAGAAAGAAAGAGAGTGCGCGCATGCGTACATGCATGTATGCATGTTCTTATTCGTAAAAGAGAGAGTGAGAAAATGAAAAAGAATGTGCGTGCGTATATGCGCAATAGGGAAATGTAAGAAATCATGTTTCAAAATTAGAGCTTTCAAATCTTAACCGATTTTAATAGGTTTTTTTAAATAAAAGTTTATTCAATTTCAAAAAAAGTTGTCGAGACCAATTTTTTAATTAGACTTTTTGTCAAAATAGTGAACAAAAAACGATACAAAAAAAAACGGGAAATTATATTTCAAAATTGTCTATAGCCTTCAAATCTTAACCGATTTTAAAGTTTTTTTTTTAAATTAAAGCTTATTTAATTTCGAAAAAAGTTGTCAAAGCCGATTTTTTAGTTAGACTTCTTTTTTAAATGACAGATATAAAATGACAGAAAGCATTTTCAATGTGAATCTGATTTATAAATTGAGTATATATGTTTTTGATGTTGCAGATTACGGAGAACTAAAATTAAAATTGCAAAAATCATTATAATAAGTCCAATATGGTCGTTATGAACAATAAAAGAATTAGAAATAATCTACCATTATAAATTAATTTACATTTATAAGATCTTCATGTACATATTTTTAAAGTCGTTAATTGTTAATCATTTGCAATAATTAAGAAACTCAAAATGGCGAATGAAGGATTACGGCGGATGAAAATTGAAAAATTAATTTAATTTTTAATAAAAATCATTAAAGAATTTATGAGGTTGCTAGTTTATAAACCTGAAAAGTTGTAAAATTCAAGATAGTGTATTAAATATGGCGAATATATATATTAAAATAAATTTTTTCTTTTGGTGAATAATTATGTATATTATAATTTTTAATATCACTGATTATTTGATGAATATCCTGGGTAATTATATTCGTCCCTTTTCGCAAGTATTATTGTGTAATTATATTTATTCCCTCCCCTACAAAGTTGCACAAAAGTTGCAGCAACATTACATGTTGCAGCAATATTGCAGAGATTTTGCAGTGATATGGCTGCAAATTCTTGTATGGATTTATACGACAGTGTTTCTTTTACACAAAGTCAAGAAAGTCTGAGATAACTGTTGAGCTTCATGAATAGTTTTCGAAGAGCATTTCCATTCTTATTCTTAATTTAGTACAAATCAGATTCACATTGTAAATTCTTTCTGTCTTTCTTTTAGTTGCTATTTTATGTCTGCCATTTGTAAAAAAAGTCTAATTAAAAAAGTCTAATTAAAAAATCAATCTCGACGACTTTTTTCAAAATTAAATCAGCTTTAATTTAAAAAAAAACATTAAAATCGGTTAAGATTTAAAAACTGTAGACAATTTTGAAACACAATTTCTCATTTTCCCCACTGTGGTGCGAGCGTGACACGCTACGATCAAAGTTGGATGTTAGATTAATAAATATACAATACAAATATTTTTAATAAATCTAATGATATGTATAATGTCAATATTAGCCAATACAAGGTGTACAATATAAGTATACAATATAATCAAAACTTTATTAAGCAATTGAGATATACATTTCGATCCTCGTCGGGTCTCATTTCGGGTTCTCTTTATTACATAAATAATGACGCGAAAACAATTAGTTATTAGTAAGATCGCATTATGACGACTGTGTAATATCGGTATTACACATATCATTAGATTTAATCTCTTGAGCTTATTATTATTATTTATTTCCAATAAATTTATCTCAGAAATTACTGCACGCCGATTACTTTCGGTCTTTCAACATAGTCAATTTGAAATATTAATAATCTCCCCAAATTTAATTAGATCTATGATTTAATGCTACTAGCATGTAAACCTGTAAAGATTTTAATTGCGAAATTTATTGGGAAAAATATGCAATGATTTCTGAAATAAATTTATTTAAAATTTATATACACAGTTGATGTATTAGTATTTAGATCTAGAATGTACTTACGTACCAGTGTCTAGGATCCAACATCTAACTTTGATCATAAGTGGCACTTTCCCATATTTAGTTCAGTTATTAAAATAAAACAAATCCAAAAGTCCATACTGTTCGACTATCCTTCCTCCTCCTCGAGTTTAAAAGTTTCAACTCTATAATTTGCCCTGCCCCCCTCCTCTCCCAAATAAAATCTTAAGCATGTGAGGATTGTTACATCTTAATTGCGTTAATATCGCTATTAACTTTATATTCCAAAAAGAGCATCGATCAAGATAAACCTGTAATGCCGAATTTAGAGTTTTCAATAATAATTGTTGTTTAACATTCTAACACTATGAATTATATCAGTTGTAGCTTTAAAAGTACTTTTTAAAAGTAATTACATATTATAGTTACCAAGATAAAAAGTTATTGACAATAACTAGGTAATGATTTTCAAAAATAACTCGTTACACTAACTTAAAAAGTAACGATTCGTTATTTTACCGTTAAATAAATAAAAACAATAATAGACATATAAGTGTCTAGTGCGGTAAATGTTGCGCAGAAAATTTTTCACAATAAGTTAAAAATTAAAAAGACCCGTTCACTAGTAGATACTATAAAAAGATTACATGTTTCGATTCTCGTTTTGAGCCTTTATCAGATTGTCATCAGTTTTAATAATACATGTATAGGTTGTAGTGATTCAGTTGGTTAAAACTTCGCTCACACACAGTTGACCGACAATAAACCTCAGGAAGGAACTAAGAAAAACATAATTAAATGACACATATAAAAGTTTATAAAATAAAATAGAAATAATTCACCATTAAGGGGATGCTCAAATTGTCGGGACATTGAAGAGCGATATAAATCTCCGAATTTACTGAACGAAATCAAAAATCCTCCTACAGGATTAAAGTAGATTGAGAGGTGTTGCAGTGGACTTTATACTAAAATAAAAAAAAAAGTTAAAAACTTATATTTTTTTCAACTTGTAGAGCTGTCACCTGACGTAGATATTCCTTAATACAAAAAGTTTTATAGCTCGTTTAGACAAAACAGTTTCACACTCAATGTTTTATGTGCACAAACAATTCAGTTTATAAAACTAAGATTAAAAGCTTAAAAAGAAAGATTTATATCGTTCTGCAAATTACGTATATATGAATACTGAGCGACAACTTGAGGCACAAAAGTCTAAACAAAGCAATAACTATATCTAACAGTAGATGTTTGATCTTGCAAGAGATAGCGTTGCAATATGTTAGATAAAGACAGATGAATGCGTTTGAGCGAGACACAACAATATATAATAAATATAAGAAATGAATGAAAAATGTCACTGTTATCGAATTTGGAATTTAAAAAAGTCTGTACTATCGACCTCGATCAAGTTTGGCCGTCGCTCCATCTCCTTAATTGTTGCGACCATTGAAAAAAGGTATAATAGATGACTTTTTGATTCAATTTTTTATAAACGATATGTACATGTCGGCTCCTCCAACCGGTCTAGATCACCCTGTATATTTGAATTATACAACTGTCTCGGATAAAAGATAAATACTGATTGAGCACAAAGTACTTGATATCATATAGATAAAAATTCTTAATAATAGATAAATAAGCCTTATGTAAATCTTCAGTGTTTGTTTGTAGATTTAAATCTTTAGTTCTACAAACAACGCGCCGATTACATTTTCGAACATAATCCGGTTAAAAATGATATTTTTTACAATAAATTTTGTAATTCATGGCATTACTTCCATCAAATCTCCTTAAATTTAAGTTTTATTATTATTCATAAACTTAATATTCATAAACTTCGTTCTTGTGTTAATACAGCTTTGTGATTGATTTTTATAGCATTCTTAAGACGTCATATAAATCAATCACAGAGCGGTATTAGCATTTCAAGATATTATTTAAAATTTCTTGAAAGTAAGAACTAATTATAATTATATCAGTTAAAGATTGAAGATTAAATATATAAAAAATTATCTAGGGGAGATCGGAGTCAGTAGACTATAGGGATAAGTAGAATAATCGAGGTTACATTAAAAACAAAATACGCGAGATACGCATAAACGTGTCTGAGCATGCAGCACCGACTGCCGCTAAGTCTGCTGTAACATCTCATTGCAAACACATCTATGATAGAAGTTATGCTACGATTTTAAAAAATCGTACACCTAAGTAAATATTTTTATTCTTAAAGTTTTTGTTTTACAATCGTATATGATTGTCTGAGATATTTGATTTCAATTTAGATAGTAAGTGTAGTTCTTACTTAATAAAGTCCAACAGATTGTTTTTGTTTATGTGTCTTTGTTATCGTATATTGTTAATGTTTTTAAAAAATGAACGGAGGATAGTAGATTAATCACAGTATGGAACTGTATGACTCATTTAGTGACGACTTTTATAATACTTACTCAAAATTTTATTCCTTTAAAGGGATTTACCTCAGTGGTAAATGTTATAAGTTTAATTCCCTCATATCCAATCTTGAAAACTAGGCTCATTCGACGTATTTTTGCACGAAACAAACAAATTTTGCAAAAACAAGCATTGTTCTGCAAAGCGAATGTTTGTGTATAAAATATATTTTTATAAAAGTTTTATTAATAGTAGCCAAAGATATAGCTTAAAATACATTAATCTTCATTTTAATAATCTTAATCAAATTACCCGATCTCGGGGCTAGTTGAATCAGATGGAACGCGTTAGAAAAATGAATTTTTTTTTCATATTAGTTATCAGTTTCCCCTTATTATTAAAATTATTAGGTAGTCAAGTATGTAGTAACTAGTGTAGAATTCATTTTTTCAATAAGTTTCTTAATTCCGTCTGTAAAAATTTAAAACTGAAAAATGAATCTACTAGCCCCGGTCTTCCCTATAATAAAAAATTATAAATAATAGATTCAAAATATAAAAAGTAATGATAAAAGTAATTATAATTGCTTGATGTAAATATACTTATATCTATGACTCTCATGCATCTTAGGGCAAGAGCACAGATATTTTCTATCAATCTTTTTTGCAACGACTACACGCATCATCTAACAATGAATTTTTTACTAAACAGGTTTGACACTAAGAGTAAAAAAGTTCATGATAGAATAAAACACATACGCTTATTAGTTAGAACAAAAACCCCACTATTTCATATTAGGAGCCTATCCCAGGCTCTTTATAGATGACTTCATATTTATATATGTATATGAATATTATAATTTTCATTTCGGAATTTCTTTCACATAAAAGGCAATGTAAAACAGTATTTGTTTTTTTTTAAAGCAACGTAAATTACTCTCACAGCATGTAATATTACAATGACATTACAATATTGTAGTAATCATATTACAATATTACTCATCACATCGTACAAATATTACTGTGTGATATATCACACTGCAATATCTGTACAATATTGTATAAATATTACTATGTAGTATACCGCACTGCAGTATTACTGCAACATCTTACAAATATTACAATATATGGTTGTGAGCAATACGCGGCATCGTCGATAGATGGAGGCGGCGAAGTTCAATTTCTTCTAAGTAAGAATTAGATAAGATAAAATAAAAGGTGCAACATTAGAGATTTTTTTCACCTATGATCTTTAAGTGATTCCTAAAGTAATTTTTTAAAACAGGTTCCCTAAAATAGAGTTCAGTAATGAATTTAAAATGATTGTTTCTTCGATATACGCTGCCAATAGTAAAAATTTATACTATAGATTTTCAATACTATTATATATCACACACGCAGTTTTGGAAGTTAATATTACTAGAAGTTAATATTAGAGTTAATATTACCACAATATCGCAGAAATATTTCTGCGATGAATTTTTCACGGACATTTAAGCAGCTATATTTATGCGATATCATTGATATATTATTATATAATATTGCAGCAATTTTGCAATATTACTGCTATATTTCTTCAATATTACATGCTGTGCGGATTATACTCGTAATAATATTATCTCTCGTGTTNATATATATAAAGATATGGTTTGGTGATCACACTTACTTTAAATATACTATACGTGTGTATGTGAGAACATCTTGTAAGAAATCTAAATCGTTATCAAAATAACACTTTTGACAGATTCAATTTGGAGATCTTAGAAAAGACTGCACCGATTTTATTCGAACTGATGGCAGAAGATCAATACTATATAAATTGTGTTCAAATTCAGCAAATGTTGAAAATCTATTAGTGCACATTACGTAAACTAGATTATTAGCGCTGGCGTGAATTTTGGAACATAGCCATAATAAAAAGGTCATTAGATTTTTTATCTATGTGGATACGTGGCACCCGACTTGAAGAAAAAGTTTTTTAAATACGCATTAAATAGAGCAGGCCTGTCTAATTTTAGGTCTAAAATTAAAACGCAAAATCATCAATGTAAAAAAAAAATTCAATGTAAGATTTCAAGGACTGTAAAATATTGATAGCGTCACTCGCAAATATGTATCAAAATACTTTACAGTCCCAAAAATCTTACTCATTGAATCTTTTTGCGTCAGTATAGCTTCGCGTTTTCGCTCCGGAACTCAAATTAGATAGGCCTGAAATAGAGCTAAGTTTGTACCCATTTGTATTATCATTCGTTTCATTTGTACAATACTTCAAGGGATTGAAAGAAAAAAAGATTTTGAAAAAATGTTAGCACCCCACTTTGAGATATTCTAATTTTCAAAATGTCATCTGATTCAACATCATTTGTATTAATTTGTATCACATTCCGTTTGCACCCTTAAGAGGGTAACACAACTATAGAAATCAAAGCCTTAAAGCTGAATCTTGAATGCTTGTATGATTCTTGAATTTACATACTACGTATGTAGTTCCCAGAAACGTGAGCCGAAATCATTTTTCGGTCTTTGAAAAGAGATCGCTAACTCTACTAAACTACCGCAGTATTATCACGAGCTAAATTGACTAGCAATTTAATAAATATTTGATGCAATTCGCATCTTCGAAACGACCTTAATAATATTGAATAACATATTAAAATCTGTAAATAATTAATTCTTATTGCGAAAAATATTATCTCGGCCAGGGGTCGAACCCGGATTTTAAAAGGGTGACTATATCAAATTTTCAAAATTGGGGTGAAAGTTAACTTCACCATTATTAAGATATTTTTAATCTATGAACGGTATTTCAGTATCATTTGTACACGTTTGTACCCTCAAGGGGATGATTGTATTGAAATTTGGAAATACGGATAAGAATCAACTTCGCCATTTTTGAAGATATTTCAAATCTAAACGGGTGCTGTTCCGGGATCGTTTATACCCATTGAAACCGATTCAAACGTATACAAACAATACTGAAACAGTACCCATCTACAGATTTCAAATATCTTAAAAGATGACGAAGTTAGCTTTCATTCCTATCTTAAAAATTCGGTACAATTACCCTCTTAAGGATACTAACAAAATGAAAACCTGTTCACATAGAATTCTTATTACGTCCTTCGTTTTTGAAATATTTATAACCAAAATATTTGGCAAGACAAAAGCTCCATAAAGCTCGGTAGCGCTTCGACGATGACGGTGTCGTAGTCGCATGTGATATTTACTCGGTTTATTTAACTATTTACTTTTTTTATATATATGGCGTTACGAGTGCTGCCGCGTCCCTTGATACTTTTCTTTCAAAATTACGAAAAAAGAACGTTTGTGTGATAAAGAACCAGTTTTACAAAAGCTCAATAAACGTCACAACATAAGAGAATAATTAGTGATTATCCAAAGCCAAATCCATTCAATTATCCTGTTCGCAAACGTTGCATAACGGCCATAGTGTTAGTTTCTCATACGCAAGATCTATTGTAAATGTCAGGCATTCGTAATAAATGCGTCGCTATTAATTAATATAATGCCAGAAGCAATCGCCGTTATACCGTTCGCGCTGTATCGATCCTAATTTCCAAAACGCATTCAATCTCAAATGCTGTGTTTAGTTTAACGTAGTTTAAGCTAACACTCTGTGTGCGATTTGCGATAAAACTCAAACTAGCTATTATTACGCGAATGATACTACAACGTTCTAAATTTCAAGATTGTAAACGCATACCTGAAAACGTTAATGTCTTATTAATGTGAAAGCGTTAAAGTCTTACCTAACGTTCTACATCGCCGCGCTTGTCACATCAATAACCGTGAAAATACCGAAAATTTCAACATCGCTTTAGTTTTACCAGAAAAAGTGATTTGATCAATTAATTTCAAGCCTAACTCGAAGATTAAATTAACTTACTAATGGCTCTTGAGGAGGATCGTGGTATTAATCGACGGTCAATTGTAAGACAATTTGCTGAACATTTGCATGACCGAGATATTTGGCAGTTAAATGAAAGGCATTACATGATAGTTTACATCGATAATAGCACGTACGTCTACTGAAGAAAGATTCGTTCTTCTTTATCTTCTTTCAGAATGTATATAGACCAAAATACCTACTCAGCCTAAAATGATTAGCCTAATCAACGTCAATTTGAATGTTAATGCGTCGATGAATGATCGATGTCCATGACTAGTCATTTGTCATTTTCGACTTGATCATAAAGATTATTTTTATATTAACTCGGCAATTGCAAATATTTCTAAGATTTCTATTATCTCTTGGTTAATTCTACATTGACGGAAAATCAGAAAACAAAATACCTCTATATATATATATATAGAAAATTGGTAAACATTTTGAACATTTATTGAACACTTATAATAAAAAAATTTATAAGTTTTTTCAAACTTACAATCTGGCTTTTTTAAATTTATATCCCAAAAATAATTGAATTTTCGAAAAAAATAATGTAATACAAAGATATTCAGTCCATTGGATATTATCGAGAACTCAAAAATATCCCTTGTCATTAAAAAAATTTTTTATTAATTTAAGGAACAAGAATAAAAAATATTTAAGGTTACTTAACGTCATCAAAGAATGTTTTCCTACTTATTCTATAATTTTGATAATAGATGTTTTCCCCCAATCTCTAACCATTTTCGAAAAAACTTTTTATCGGACTCATACACATTTAATGTATAAAGAGAGACCCTAATATATTTATGTATATAAAGAGATGCGCACAGAATAAAGTAGACAGCAATCAAATTAGTTAAATCTAATCCTAATTCTACTCAATTAAACAATTTAACTAATTATGTTTATCGGTCTTATTTTATTTTATACATAGCCGAATTTTTTTCAATAAAAATGATTGATCTGAAAAGAAATCCTTTTTCCACACAAAAATGAAAGTTATTACAAACTTCTTCAGAGCTAGTTGGATTATGTCATTAACAACTTTAAAACTCTTCAGAAGATTACTTTACATTTTAAAATTTATTGAATTTGTCAAAGTCAGTAAAAAGTTCCTCATTAATATTAGATATTTATTGTTGCTTTTCAGTGTTAGTTTAATTACATTCGTGTGATGCACGTGTTTTTATTTTATTTCAAGATATTTTAAGTCAGCCACACGCGCGCACACACACACACACACACACACACACACACACACACACTCTCTCTCATATTTTGTTTTTTAAAGTGCGCCTTACTTTATTAAGTAAAATCAAAGTTTTCGGAGTGAATTCTTTGATTTTCTTCGACCTAATCGACACAAGTGTAATCTACCGTGGTTTAAAGGTTTCGCCCAGAGTAACATCAGAAATAAAGATAAAAATTAAGGGAAATAATAATTCTCCAATAATTTAAAAATACAGAAGTGTGTGAATCAAGCATTTTTTAGGTTGAATTAAATCAAATCAAATCTTTTTGATTCGAAAACGAAAAATTATTTACAATAGGGCCTTTTTCGAATGCAATGTTGATAAATCAAATAGTAGTAATAAATCGGAGAAGATCGAAAAATATATAGTCTATCTATTTTTTCTATTATTTATTCTACCTTATTTCCTCGCATAGAGGCGCACGACTTTCCACGCGAAATGATTCCCACCCCATCTTCCCCGCTGCTTAGGGGCGCACGACTTCCACCCTACCTCCCTCTGCTACTGAGCACATGGATTTAGAATGTCATCATTATTACTCAGTATATGAATAGAAATATATATATGTGTATATATTTTTTGACTTCCCCCAATTTATTATCACTACTTGAATCATAACAAAGATTGTTATCAACATTGCAACCGAAAAATATCGAAATTCGGAAACGGTCTTATTGTAAATAATTATTCAAAAACGAATCAAATTCGAATCAAGTTTTTCTGGATTTATATTAAAGACTGATTTAAAAATAATAAAGTATTTTCAATAACGTTTCAGATTTTTTAAATAAACCGATGATTTAAAATTTCGAACTTATTCGAAATTATTATTATGCATTCGAATCTCTCGAAAACAAATCGAATCGGATTCACTATAATTCGATTCGATTCGATTTCAATTTGAACTATTCATATTTTTCTGGTAAGTATATATAGGAAAAAATTGTTTACAGCGTTTATAATGTAAAAGAAACCGAAGCTGATTATAGAGTTGATTATCAAAAAGCTAATAATTCAATTAATATACGGAAGAGTTTTTTTTAAATCTTTTTTTTTGTTTTTTTATTAGTTTTTTGACATTACCAATTGCAATTTTCCTGTGATCGTAGGCAATAGTATGCTTTATGATAATTTTTATTTTAGATAATTTTTAATGCAGTTAGTTAATCATTCTTGTAACACAATTTGTGAATAGAATCTCTCTATTTTATCTTTATTACAAAAATAGTCGTGATAGTGTAAATTGATCAAAATGAAACAGGATTAGGTGAAAATTAATTTTATAATCTCTTTATATCAATACGTTTTTAAAGAATATGCTTACAAATATAATATTTTATATAGACATTCTTTTTTCATTTTTTATAAAAAATTATATAAAACAGATTACGCATTATGGTTAAAATAATTATTTTACTTGTATCAATACTAGAATTACTATTATTTTCTGAAATATAAATAGAATAAACATTAAAATAAAATTGTACTTTTTATATAGTTTAGTCATACAGAATATGTGATTGTGCCAACATGTCACAATTAACCCTGAGTATAAGATTAATTTTTACATTTTTAATTTACTTAAAATTAAATAACTTATTTGTACATTGATATTTTCAAGAGTAATATTTTTTTTAATATTTGGAAATGTAAGTATATTATAATGTACAATGCTTCAAAATCTTACATCCATTTTTTTCTAAAAATCAATTTCAAAAATTGCAACCACCTTCAATTTCTCCTAATTAATATCAAATCAATATAAAATCAGTGTCAAATCAACTTGTCGACAATTGGTCAAAATTTGGAACCACTTTTAGGCCAAATCGACTATAAATTTCGATCATCGAACCATTATTATCAACGTCGATTTGACCAATTATTTCTAGTTACATTAGAGATCCTAATTGAATATCTCTAGGCTATATATATACATATACATGTAATAATGTAATAATACAATTTCAAATAAAATATGATTTGAATAATATATTTAAAGCTTTCAAATAAAAATAATCTAAAAGCTAACTTTTCTCTTTCTGAACATAAAAATGTGCATCCCTCTTTGCTTTACGTTAGCTCGAAAACCATAAAGATCGACATACCGATTCGAGTAAATGCAACGGTGCTGCACTCGGCCAATCTGATTATTCCGTTGCCGGATATTGACTATATTAAATGCATCATGGTATCGTACAGGATGGCTCATATGCATTCGCGCAAGTGCATCGCAATGCAATGAAGACCGCCTTGCGCAAAACCCAGGGTTAATGTTTAACCCGCATGAATTTCAACGGGAGATTAAAGCCGCCGCGATTATGGAATCGTTCCACTCCGTTATAATGACGCCAGTAGTAACATGATATTAGCAACGATACAGTTATGCTATACTATATCTCAGCTATAATGGTGTATTATGTTGCGACATTACCATTTCGCACATTTCGTTACGTTCTCGTTATGTTTCGTTTTATTAAATAAATTACCAAAATTTTTTACAATTTCTCATTATACTTTTAATTTCTTTCAATTTCATAATAAAAATTTTTTACCTATTATCTTGAGGCACTATTTAACCTTTTTACGCATTCAATTTTTCTGTTAAGAAAAACGTCTATTGACCGTATATCTAAAATTTTGCAATTTTCAGAATCTCGGAAAATATTTAAGACAAATAAATGAAAGTGATTAGAAAAATGTTCGCTCATAAAAACAAATATGTGCTTTCTCATATCATTTTAAATTACAGATATAAAGTTACATATGAAAATATACGTAATAAAAATATTTTCTATATAAAATAAAAAATTTATGAAAAGATAAATTTTTAACAAATAGATTTTTAATAAACAGATCTTTTATAATAACGAAATACTAAAATGTGAGAAATTTGTTAATCATAAAAATCTCTTTAAAAGTTTTAACATAGTTCAATATTACTCGACATTAACGAAAAGAGGTGAACTCGAGAAGACATCATCGCACGAATTTTCACTAGCTTCCATGAGCGCGAGCTTGCAAATCTGGGAGGTTTCATTCCAGAATGTTAGGTATTCCCAGGTATTCCAAGCAATACCGCGTGCGAACTCGAGTTCATGAAGTCGCGGAATCCCGTAATAAAAGCTTTCCAAGACGGGCTCAACATTGCCTACTTAATGAAGTATTCTTTTCCATGGACACACCGCTACTTTTCTCAAAGAAAGAACAAAGAAAAAGGAGCAATGTGCACAAAAGAATGCATACAAAAGAAAGAATGTAAAAAAAAAAACAAACTTGTCTTTTCACGCTTAATTTACGAAACAATCTACAGGGTACTTACACAGAAGAGATGTAAAAGCTTGGTATTATATTTTAGTTTGGACGAATTGAAACATATGATATATCCAATGATATGAGGTGTATCGAAAAAATAACTTCCTCTCTTCCTACAGTATAATTGTATTTCGTATTTTGTGAAATAGGTGCAAATGTATGAAAGTAATAAAAAATATATTTCTATTGAAATAATAATTTTATATACTTGTTCTAAATACTTGTGTTCTAGATATCAATTATGATTAAAAAAATATTTATAATTAATATACGATCTATTGCACCAAAATTGCGATTTATAGGCCATTAATGAACTATCTACAAATATTCACCAATTATGTTATCTAAACTTGAGCTTTTTTTAAACTACTAAATACTAATTTGATATCAAAGTTAATAATTTCAATTTAAATTAACCGAAAAACTCATATATAGATACAAATCTTTATTTATAAAATCTAAAAACTAAAAAATTTTTTTAAATATTACTGTAAAGTACTCTTGAAACTACTTAACATTTACAGAGTGACCATTGATCTACAATTGGATTGAATGTAAATGTCATATCTTTTCTTCTTTTCCGTTTTCAACAATTGTTTTTCTGATTAAAGTCGGATATTTGAGATTCGTCAAGTCATCAATTTTTTTCTGAATTGCACAAATCAGTTTATGACTGTCAATATGAACGTATCGAAGAAAGTATTATTGTACAAAAGAGGCAAAAATTATAAGCATATCGTAGATTCCGTAATAAATATGGATCCAATGGGTAAAAATCACTAAGGGCATTGCGGTGTACAGATTTGGGGCATTACTGGATATTACTTAAGAGAATCGTGTATTATATTAAGCAGTGTGAGATTATGAATTACTGAGCATTGTAGAGCATTACTAAGGCATTAATGAGCATTACTAGGGCGTAAAAAATTGAGCATTATTTGAACATTATTTGAGCGTTACTGGACATTAGTAGCCAATGGTGTACATAATTTTGGTCAGTGGTTTACCCCTTTTATGGATCTGAAAAAATTTTATGCGAAAGTATACTTACAAGCAAGGACCTAGACTGAAATGAAATTTCGGTCCGATTATTATTCTCGGTTCGAAGCTATTAATCTTGCGCGAATCTTAGCATAATATAATCTTAGCATAATAGAACAAGGAAATGAAAAAGTAATCCTCCGTAAATACCCTGTAATATCATTATATTTACCTAGAATCTAGAATTAAATCCTTACAGTCTTAAAAATTCAATTAAGATTTTCAAACTTATTATATCTATTCTATAGAATACTCCATGTCGCAGATTAAACAAACTACAGATTTATAGAATAAAAATTCACACTTTGTTTCCAGTTTCCAGTGCAAAATGCGAAGGGACGTGGGAATGTCCGCATCGCCACATACATATGCATTTGGGATTTGAATCTAATAAGCTGTCAATGGCGGCTATGGATTTTTGAATTTCTTCAAATTAAAAAATTTTTATAAAACATTTAACAACTTAAAAAACCGGAAAACCGAATCAAAAACCGTCAAAATGTTTTCGGTTCCAATCCATTAGTCTGCACAATATTTTGGTTTAGTTTTTTATTTCGGTCTGACTAAAATAACAGTTATAATCCGGTTATCGGTTTCAATTTCAGTTCGATTCGGGTCACTGTTTATAAGAGAGCCTTATATGAAAAGAAATTAAGAACTATTGAGAAATAAACCTGAGACAATTTTTATTAACTAAATTTAAATTTTTAGAGGTGGCTTAAAAATACACAATATAAATAACAGGGAACATACAGCCACAGCACTAGATGTTTTAAGCGAAAGTCATATATTTAAAATTTATATATTTAATTTTATAGTTATGGCTGTATGCTCTCTATTATTTATATTTTTTTTAACTAATTATAATTTTTTATTACATTTTTAATATAATTTTTTTTAATACTAATTATATTTTTTTTTTATTTACCGAGTTTTAAACTTAGGATTATAAGTATGCATCTTATATCTTATTCACTATCTTGCAATAATGATGCATTCATTTCTTATTATTTACATGCAATATACGTAATGTATATTGTGTTACTTTTATAAATTACTATATTACTTTTATATGAATTAAATCCAATTAATATCTCACAAATATCTTACTTTTAATTAAATAAAAGAATTCCTAATTCAGTCAAAGCGGATCTTAGCGCTTAAATATATTTGTGTCAATTTATATATATGATATTATATATTCAATTCTGCAAGCTGCGCGCCAAAATCTTTTTCAATTTTGAAACAAAATCGTGAGCAGAACTATTGCAATATCATTTACATCGTTTGAAAAAAAAATTTTTTTAACATTGAAACGAAACAAAAAAGCGACTATTTTTTTAAATATTAGAACGAGACAAGTCATTTTTCGTAATTTTTTGAACGCTAAATCCGATTTTCATATTGCTCCATTACATTACAATTTTGAGAAATTTGCAGTTAAAGTTGCCAAAAAGTACTACTTTTGGGTACTTTGTCATATTATAACTGCACAATGTATGACGTGCTGCAAAGTTTTATTGTAATCAAAATGAAGTACATTCTTAGGACTTTAGCGGCTAAAAGTCATAAGAATGTATCATATTTCATTTTGATTGCAATAAAATACAATAAAACTTCTAAGGTCTGTTCTGAAAAAGATGTGAATTAGGTCATTGGCGAGTTACCAATTTTTTTTATTTAGTTTTGTCTATATATTTTAACATATCCAAATATTGAAACTGAACAGGAGGAGGCGGTATTTAATTATATTAGTTTCCTTGTTCATAAAAAAATCTTGTATATTTACTATTTGTAAATTATATTATAAAAATCTTGTATATTTACTATTTGTAAATTATATTATAAAATGCTTCTATCTTTCAATGACAAAAATTTAGATTCCAAAAAAACTGATAAAAAAAGAAAAGTTTAAATTTTTAAAAATATCTATATAATTTTAAAAAATTTTAATAAAACATAAAGAATTTTTTTAATAAATAGCAATAT
>JAANIC010006522.1:1837745-1850091 GCA_017607545.1 Acromyrmex charruanus
ATCTGTCATTAATATTTCTGTGTTAATGTTACTGAAAAAATTATAAAATAATTAAATTTATAATATAAAAAATTTCTACTTTGTTTAATTCTCCTTTTTACAAAACAGGAATTATAAAATAATTGCCTTGTGAAAATAAAAATTAAAAATATTATGAAAGTTACTTCAAAATAAGAACCAATTTTTTCGTCGCCAACTTTTCGTTTATAAATCAATGAATGTTTTATCATCTTAATTACTAAAAAATATTCGATTCATATTAATATGACATTTTCCTCGTCTGAAACTAACTATGAAATCTGTTAAAGTGTGCGTATTTTCTTTCGAAACACTTTGTATATAGCACGATATATTCACCTTACTAACAGCGATGGAGGTAAATTATGAAGTTATGCATCGTATGCAAGGTGCAGGATAAAGAGAGGACTTTGAAATCTCCTACGGGGTTCCCTAAAGGTGGTTCACCGAGTCTACACAGAGTTTTACGTGCTCTCACGCGTTTAAGTATGGCAGTTGCAATAAATGTTTAAGAAATAGCTTCCTGTCTCCGTCGCATGTAGAATCTCCTTCCAAAAATTCTTCTTCTGTAGTGAACTTTCCTTAGAGCAGTTCGTTCTTTGAGAATCTACATCTCTTTTACATTCCTAGTCCTTTTCAAAATCCTTTGGTCCATTTAAAAAAATGTCAATATGAACGTAAGAAAAATTATTAAATATTTAATTAAATAATGACTTTTAGAATAAATTAAATAATTAATAAAAGAGGAGCATTAAAACTTGGTTCTTAATATGACAAACAATCTTTACATAAACTGGTCGTTTAATAACATAATAAACATATGTATAAATGTTTCAACTTTATATTAAACCGATCGTTTGCTGAATTATCTATTATTGGTGCATAAAGATTTTGGAAATTATATCATTGGTATGTCTCCTCCATAACACTCGAATGATAGTTCCGAATTGACGATTTCACATTGTTTTTTATGTTTAATGTTCGTTCGATCTGGATTATTAAAAATGTTCTATTGATTCTTCCATCGTAGTTAACATTTTTGCACAATAAGTTTGTGAACATTTCACAGTCGTGACGATAATACAGGTATATATCTTTTATCTATTCATAATTAATTTTTACATTTATCTGTTTTATCAGTTTTTGATTTTATCGATCCTAATTTATTTTTATTTTATTTTTTATATTCACTTAATTTATCTTTTTACTATTTTATTTAATTTTTTTCGTTTTAAGTCTTTGCATTTATTTATGTTGCAACGAATTTTGATTAATGGATGTAATAATAAATGACCAATTTGTTTAATTTATTTATTTATAATCATGTAATCACTAAAATTTAATTCATCTGTCGAATTATATTAGAATTTATGATTCTTGTGCATCAATTACAGCTATCAATGTAATTAAATTACAATGAAAATGGCATTCAGTCAATTTAATGTTGCTAGAATTCTAAAGAGCTTATATCAGAGTATAATTGAAGAACCCCATTGAAATTTACTAATTTGACTCGAGCAGTAAGTATACGGTGGCCCGTGACATATAAAAGTGTAAGCGTTACAGAATTATTATGTTCCATCTAATTTTATTGTTTAAAATTTCAAACTTCCTAGCGAAAAATAAGTAAAACTAAGTTTATTCAAAATTGGCTTGATCCGCGGTAATAAAATAGCATCAACGCGTGACTAAAACTACAACTGAAGAGAAAATACTGTCTAAACATGATCGTTTCGCACAAAGTCTAGACGCGAAGCGATGACACATGACAATACGCACACTTTAAACTTGTAAGAGCGATTAAAGCATCAAGTCTAAGAATGTTTTCTCGTCGACAGGAAATTAGTACAATAAATACTAGATAACAGAACATAGTTTCTAATATTTATCTGAGATCGGTCACAAACAATAGTAGATAAAACGTAAGCAAATACTGTCTAGACAAGAAAACACGTTGAACTAATAAAAGAGGAATCGGTTAACTAATAAAAAAAGGAAATACGAAAACTCACGTAAAGATAACATGAATCATAACCAGATCGCTTGGAAGAGATAAGTTACACCTCCTCCTTCCGAAAACGGAGCAGATAAAACCTAAACTCGGCAAGTGAGTGATCGTGAATTCAAAACCTTTAGAAAAGTACGAACGGAGCTAATTTGAAAGCGATCCTCCAGTAATTACTCGAGAAACAAAATCTTCCACCGAGGGCGAAAAATTTTACCAATCCTCAAATCCTCGATTTTCCAATTCGACACGTCCTATCCAACACCCTCCAAAAGGCTCTTATATGAACCGCAACACCGTGAAACCCTTCGGCTTGTACAAATCGTCTCTGTTAAACGGGTACAAATCGTTTCTACTAAAGAGTTTAGTTTGCAGAAGTAGAAATCGCTCCTACTGATCTGATAGTTCGACTTGTAACTCATTCAACTCTCAAAGTAATCGTGAAATCTTAGAGGCTGTGCGCGATCTTTTTAATCGAATGATAAACATCACCATCTCTTTGGTCTCCGACCGATCTGATGTAAACATATCGACAGCAGAAAGTTGTAAGTCTCATGGATTATTATCTATTTGTCTCTGAAATTAAACTGACTCGCTAAAGAAATAATTCATTAATTTAAGTATTGTAATATTCTCGAAATCGACGGAATCGGCAGAACAGATACTTCCCGCGCTCAACACCACCTCTTCCTGAGGAAGCTTTCATGATTGGCCCAAACTATCGATCCAGATGAAATCTGAACTGCTATTTCAGGGTAGTTTCCTAATGTTCATATCTCTTACTTACTTCGTCCCTGTAGAATTTTTCTACAACTTCTTTCCCCTCACTTTTACTACACTTGGCGAAATTGATTACTAAAATCATCATGATGATATCTTAATAATGGTATTTATAAAAAAAATTTAACAAAATTAAACAAAACGTAAACTTCATTTCAAGTTACAATGTTTTTGATAATGTACAAGTTCCTTTTATTTGTTTAAAATATATTTGTAAATTAATTATAATCATAATTTAAATGATAGATGTCGAATATAAATCAAATGTTAATTAATTGTAGATTCTTCAAATACTGTAATACTCGTTTATTATTAAGCATTATAATAAATTTTAGGTAATTAATATAATTCTTCCATACCCTCTCCTTACTTATCTTCGTCTCTCCAATCGATTCCAAAATTGATTTTCAAGAGTGTAGACATAACAAAGATCGAAATGCTAATATGTTTATTATATTATTAAACGACAATTTTATATAAAGATTGTTGGTCACTAAAAGTTATTAAATTTAATATTTTTTATTTAATTTAATAAAACATTATGTAATTATGTAATTATGTAATTATTTATTGACTTTTGATACAATATAATACGTAATACGATAATTACTTAAAATAAAAGCAAGCTCTCTATCTCGCAATATTCTCTATCTTCTTTTTAATATTATATTAAAGTAACTTTATAAGCCCGGAGTTCTTTTTAAAAAATAGTAGAGAGATACCTTTTAGAAAAACTTATTACTCATTATAAGTTGTAACCTTTTATAATACAAATTATTACTTCTTTATAATAAATAAAATTATTTCATTTAAATACTGTTAAATGCAATTCATAAATTTCATTAAACTAAAATTTCCTGAAAATGTTTGGTACACAACTAATCCCTTAACGAATATTTTTGGACTTTCTCGACGATCGAAATTGCTCATAAAACTTTCGAATTTGTGGCTATCGTCGAGGAGCGCGGAAAACCGTCGTAAACAAGAGCAGAGGAGAGCGTATTCTCGAAAAACAGCTCTCGGCCATGACATAAAACTACCCTCGATCCATTAAGATTCCGGAAAGGGCAGGATACAAAAGATATTTCGAGACAGGATTAAGTCTCCTCCTGCTCCACTTCGCCTTTCCTTATTTTTCTTGCCGCAAAATAAAAGCAACGTAAAGAAAAAAAATTACCGTGGCAATTACGGTCTGAAATTCTTTACGAAATTATTTAAAAACTTTTTCTACGTGCACATATATCTAAAATGGCTTTTAAGAAAATTTAATATAATATTGATTTGCGTGTTTTTATGTTTCAACGGAATTTATTTTAGAGTTTTTATTTTTTATTTTATGCGAATGTGATTATTTATCAAATAATTTAATATAAGGTAATTCGAGGGAAGATGTTACAAGGGGAAAGACTTGGTTTATAATTTTGTTATGGAACATACGTTGGCCGTAATGACTGCAAAAGCGTGTGGTAAACTGTTGCGTAGTTATCGGCAGAGATAAACATGTTCATGCCAAAGTCGATTGGTAAAGATTATATGAAATACGAAAAATAGGTCATGAACCATGCTCTTTGTAATATTTGATATGCTAATAGCTAAGGTCTGTATTTCGATGCTTTCTGTAAAACCGGGCAAATGATATACGGTTATAATCAATGTTCCCTGGAGGTGGATGATATAGATTATAATTTGTAATATTCTTATATGCGTAAAAGTTGCAATTGAATATTCTTCTTACACTAAGATAACAGTAAATACAAAACACAAGTTTTCCTGCTTGACATCGTCTTAACGATTTGCTTGAAACCGTCATTAAAACGATTTTATGAATTAAAATTTTGGATGCTTTATATAATTCGAAATATTTTAAGTTAATGAAATGCTGTTTAAACGAATAAAAGTATGTCCAACTTACTTCCTAAATTATTCTCTTTCATATTTCGTCATTTTATGTTTTATGATATCTTTATGTGTTCTTATAGCTACTATAAACGATTACTATAAATAAATAAAATATGCAAATTTATATTGTATCACACTATTTAGTTGTTTGTGACATCCTTTCCCATAAAAGGTGGCATCTTACCTGTATATATAAGGGGAAGATGCCACTTTCGCAGGATATCAATTTTTTCTAATAATACGGAACATCAAAAGTTTAATTCATTGATTTGTATAACTAAAGAAAGGTAGCTAGAATATAAATAATATTTTTTCATTCATTAATTCAATAATGTTAAGAAGTTCAAGAATAAAAACTTAAGTGTGGCGTCTTCCCCCCTCCCCTCCAATGACCTTAAATACAAATGTAAGTTCAATATATAGGGTAACTGCGGGTAATATTATGCCAATAGGGGAAATATGTCATTCGTTTTATTTAACAGAATTACCAATTTGTAGCGCTTTTGTTAGTGCCATAGAATTGTTTACAATTGTGTACTTGACGCATAAGTATTATCAATTTCCTAGCAACAATATTATTTTTATGAGGTAAATATGACAGCGTAGTATATAAAAACGTGTTCCTGATAACTTTTACAGTATTTTATGCAAGTATTCAAGCGTTACAAAATATTTAGCTGGCTTGTTAATCTATTAATATAGGTTAAAATATGGAAATATTTCAGTTCAGTACATTGTTTATTTCATGCATTACGTTAATTCTAATTCTAAATTTTAATTATATTTTTTGAGTTTTTGTAATAAATAAAATAATGTAATGTTATAATTACTATTTATATGTGACATTATCCCATGCTTAGTGGCATATTACTCACATGGTGACATATTATGTACTTTTCAACACTTTCGTATTTCTTTATTTCTAATAGTAAAAAATGAAAATATTTACTTGCTATTATATACAAATAATACATAAAGGATGGAAGAAGGTCAGTATGTAAAAATACTTTAAACTGTATAAATAATTCTACAAAAATCTAATTTCTCTTAAGTGTGGCATATTGCCTCCAGTTACCCTAGATACATAATTTGATATAAATGCTTGAACATTAATTCACCTTCAACAATATTTAATGCAAAACTTAATAAATATAAGAAGAACGATTTAAAAAATAATAAAATAATATATATATTATATATATATAATAAAGATATAATTAGAGTAATTTTATGTTATTAGATACATATTAACTTAATATAATTACCTAGATTTTAGCAAAAGAAAAAAGAAAAGGGAGATAAAAAGACAGAAAAGAAGAAAAGAGAGGAAGGAAATAAAGTCAATTAATAAAAATAAATTTCTTTCGTATATATTGACGTAGACTTGACTCGCAGAGAATCGAATCGATCGATCACAATCTCCGATCTGGACTAATCTGGACCGCAATCACGCGAGAACACGATTTCCGTGGTGAGACTCGCGGTTGTATTCCGTAGAATACCATGCGTCGCTCGCATAGTTTTGCACAAATGGTATTCGATAATTAGCCACCGGACACTCTCCGAGTTTCTCACGGGAATCACCTATTTCGCTTCGACTTCTGGTTCTTCCTACCGTAACCGTCTCGGCTTGAGATTTACGCCAATGTTCCATCGATTTTCCAAATGTTCGCATTATTCTCCTTTCACATCAATTTAAATCTTTTAGAAAATTAGAAAAGATCTACTGAAATATCTTATAAAATTTCGCTCTCTTATTCTAAAAAATGACATAACACAAAAAAGGTAATTGTCAAATTATTATCATGAATGAGTTAAGTAATATTAATTACGGTGTCAATCATAAACTAATTAAAATTTTATAAAAAATTGTCAAAATCGTCTAACTCAAAAAGAATAGTTCTTTAAGAATTTTAAAACGAAAATAACAAAAATTATATTTGATTATATTAAGAACGTAAGTATCCTTTATGCCAATATTATTTAATCAAGCAATAATTTTCTCAAGTCCAGTTGACTTAGATTTTTTTAAATAGATTTTTTTTCGAGAAAATTTCTTTGAGTTATGTCATTTTTTAAATAAGGGAATAATTTGTTCGTGGATGTTTCAAACTTTGTAAATTGTGCGATTTTACCTTTCAAACCTTTCGTTGTAGATTGCACGAGTTTTTTTCAAATTATATTTCGGCTTTATGCAAATTTTTGGAAGGCTCAATCGTCAATTGTACGCTGCAAATCTTTGTTTGAAATTACCTATCAAGCTTCTATAAATTTTTTGTAATTAAAGTTAGATTTTAAGAGAACCTTTCGTGAATTTCGCACCGGTTTTATGATAATTTTCTGTGAAACCCTTTACCAAGCACTTCATGTGAATCTTTCGCAATTTATTCGTTGATTTATTCCCGTGCCATTATTTTTTTTATTAGGTAACCTTCAATATTACGTGAGAATTGTTTGAATTATTCATTGAACGTATTCGAGAGAATTATTCATTCTAATTAGGTCATTTCATGAGTACGTGTTAATCATTTTATTTATAATTCTAGTGAGTTTAATCGCATTTAATTCCTGACACATGTTATTTCATCGTTTATTTTGCGCAAAAAATTTCATTTGGGAAATTCAATCTATCATTCCTTCCATCACTCTCTACAGTTTCGTGACGTTTAAGAATCATTATGTCGAAAAAAACATGGCTCAATGTCATGTCATGAAAGATTCACCACAAAACGATGCATCCGTTCTTCTTCGATGAAATTTTAATCCAATTAGAGTCACCAATCTTTATCCCTCGCCTTCCTTTTCATCCCGCTCTTCGCATACGTTTTTTGAAGCTAAAATCAATAAGCGTCGAGACTATGAAAACGAGCACTTAAAGCAGCTCAGAAATAATAATTTGTCGTTCCGATCGTACAAAACATAATATTAAGATGTAAGATATAATATAAAACGTATAAATGAAGCGCGACGGAATACTTAAAATGAAAAGAAGATATTTGAGAGTCAATCTTTCGCTAAAAAAGAAAGTGAAAAATATGAAAGGATATCCAAGATTTGAACAATAATCTTTAAAAACAAGATTTTCTCTTGGTTTAGCTTGCTTTTCCTATGAAAGCATTACTGGCATAGAACTCGTTTGTTATTTACATTATGTCTACAATTTTATTAATAGTGGCAAAGGTAATGGCGATAGCTGGAATAGACCAGGATTTATAAAAAATTTATACGCAAACAAATAATTTCATTCACATTGGCTATGTTTCTTTCTCTATCTGACCGATAACTTTCGATGATAGCATTTTATATTTTTATCTGCAGTTCATATTTTGTAAACGCATAGCGCTTTCTATTTATTTTTAATATTTTGAAGTTTAGTTTAATCGATTAAATGAGTGATTTTAGAAAAAATAGATTTTGCATTGTAAAATTGAAAGCTATTATAAAATAATAAAAAAATATTACGAAAAAATTTAAAAAACAAAGTATTTTTTCCACTTTTTTAAAATAACATCTTTTGATAGTGATATATCATATATCATTATTATCAATATTATAACAAAACAATTTCATCCACGTGCTTTATTAATATTTTATATACATATGCACAAGGAAAATTCTCGTTTTAAAAATCATATCTAAAGAACTTAAACAAAATAAAAAGATTGCTCAAACAAAATTTCGTATTTTTAAAGGGAAAATATGCATACCTACAATAAATTTGTTGTGCTGTGCATTTCTGAAAAATTAACGTTATCAGTGTTGTAAATGAACCATACAATTTTTCTTACATAATACGATCCCTCTTGTCATTCTAAAAATAGTAGAGTATTAAGGTAATTAAAAAACTAATAATTTACGAAATATTTCATATATTCTGACTTATTTTAACATGAAATACGAATATCTCGCAAAATATTTTTTAATTTCCTTAATTTCCTTAATATTTGTATGCACAAAATAATAAGAATAGTACAATCAATATAAAGAAAAGTATATACAGTTACTTTATAAAACGTAACTATTACAAATTATAAACTTTTTTTAAATTATCATATCCTCTTTCATGCTCTTTTCAATCAATTTAAGGTGCCTCCAGTTGGATGGCTAACGTATACCAACATGAGCAAATATACACATTGTATATACGGCATACGTAATTATCCATATTGAACGTAGATCAATATTTAGCAAATATGTGCGAAGTTGGCGTATACGTTGGCCATACGTCTGCAGACACCTTTTGTTATAATCATTTTATATATAAAACTATTAATGCTTTGAAGCATACGTTTTTTTGTTTTACACAAATTCTCTGAAACTTGGTATACAAAGGATTTATCGAATCGTTAATTGAATATGGAATCAAATTTTGAATATTTCAAAAATTCAAATGGCACCAACATAATGCACTGAACATACAAAAATAGACTCAGTTACTTACTAATCGGATACTTGAGGGTTTTTAGGATCACTGGTGACAAAGTAAAAATTCAAAAATTAAAAATAGATGATATATCAAATTCAAAATGCAAAAAATTACTCAGTTAGCACAAGTGATCCATTTGAATTTGAAAAATATCCATCTTCTTAAGTTTTTTATAAATTAGCGTAATCTATTCGAAATAAATTCAAAAAGAGTTTCTGTCCGATAGTCAACGAAAAAAAGTAAACAATATTAAATCTAATAGAAAACACATATGAAAACACAACCAACAGGAAATAAATGCCTTTAATGGTCTCTCTGAATGTTAAGTGCTCTTGTATAATTCTGTGTGAATTTATACATACGTTTGAAAAGTTTTGAGCTCCAACATGAAGATGGCATTACTCGTCAAAACCATTCTAGAGAGATTCAAGGGAGAGTGAAGAGAATTCAACCGGAAAGAGAAGCCGCCGTTCGTTCGAATGAGTAGGAGATATGGCAGAAACGTGATGTAACATATGTTGCTGCACACATGCACATTTGCGGAAGTTGAGCTATAAATGGCCGAACCAATCAGAAAAGAGAAACGCTATCCGCTCCACTCTCCCTTGATTTTCTCTGAACCATTTTGATACTACAATCATACATATTTTGAAAGATACCTGCGAAATTGTAACCATTGTGGACGCTCAGTTGTTGTTTGACAGTCATTTGTGCCAGTCAATGTAATTGTTTTTGTAAAAATGAAAAAATCGAATATCGACGATAACAAAATATTATCCATAACAAAAATTTACGAATTATGGTTAATTAACTACCCACCGCATTCAGATCTGATCCTCGACGACTTTTTCCTATTTCCTAGGCTCAAAGTTAAGCTCGGAGGACACAGATTTTCATCAAACGAAAACACTGACATCGACTGGCACAAATAACTCTCAAATACTAAATAAGTTTTCATCAAACTTATGGTATAAGAATATAAGGTATTCCATTCTCAAGGATATGCAGTCATATGATGGCTGCTCTTTGACCAATTAAAACGTTACCCAAAATTGTAAAAAGGAACCTGAGGTCTGTTCGCGTTGCTTGAAATCCCCAAACATTTTTGAACTTAAAATGAGATAGATATATATTTGAGCGTTAAAAAGAGAAAAAGCAAAGACGCTGAGTATAAAAAGTGCAAGCAACGCGAAACAGACCTTTGAGATTGTTACCATGTGCATTCTACTAACTTTGAGGCAAGCATTTGATTGGTTGTTCTGATTTAGTCTGCCGCTACTATGCACAATAAAATATCTCATATTCTTATATAATACTATGCTTATGGTTAGAACTTGATCGGTTTAGCCGTAATTGAGATAATCTTAATCCAAAGTAATTCATCGACTTGTGAAAAGATATATGGCCGATCTCGTCGCTATGTGTGTTTAGCGCCGAAATATTATCGTATTTCCTGATATGCATGTATTCTTGAATGTGAGGATTCTGTATGCGTATGTGCATATGGCGCAATGTAAACACACAATATCAATATATGCAAACGTTTCGAGCCTTGTTTTGGGTGAGTGCATTACAGAAACTTGTAATGAGAAATAAGATAATGTAGGTTTCTTTCCACAAGTTAAAAGTTCGAACAAAAATTAAAGCGTTCGCAGTGAGCAAAGTTAAAAAGTTTGTGATCAGGTAAAAAATACAAGTTCAAACTGAAAGTTAGAAAAAAAATTGTTCGAATAAGTTAAGTATGAATGTATATAAACAGTCACTAAAAAGTCATAAATTATTATATAAACTATTAACAATTATAATCTAGATTTTTTAAAAGTCACATATGGAAAAAAAAAAGAGAAAAGTATAAGAGATCGAACAGGTAAAAACATAATATGTTTGCGTATTGAGTATTGATATTTTCATTTTTTTTAATTTCTATTATTTTTACTCACTAATACTTGCATCAACTTATATTGGAAATTTATTTTTTCGATTTATTCTTGTATAATTCTTGTTTAATTGTAATTTTGATAACATTATTTTAATACTTTTAATATTATGTAAAATGGCTAGTAGAATTATATTAAATAAAAAATATTGTATAATTTTCATTAAAATTAACAACTTATGCATTAACAACTTTGCTACATAAAAAATAATTTAAAACTACATAAGAATTTTAATCAATATTTACATCAAATTTTCTTCCTAACTTCGGTCTAACAATAAGTTATTTCTCTATAATATTCATTTTTCTTTTTAATTAAATGTGATTTTTATAAAATAGGATTTCTTGTGCGTATGCATATACAGGGTGAATTTAACATATTTCGTTATCGATCATGAGCAGGTAGAGTGAATCGAAAATCCTCTTTTTTTTTCGCAATAGTTAACAAGATATTAATTATTAAAAATTGCCAAATATTGGTCTTGAATAATTTTTTACTCAAATACTATCAACGTTATAGAAAAGCTGCAAGAGACAAAAATCATTTATTTTCTTTTCATAAAGTGAGTTCTGAGAATTTTTTCAAAATTTTTTAATATTTTTCATGTTGGTAAAAATAAGAAAATGCAATAATAAAAAGTTGATAAAAAATTCTGAAAAAATTTTTAGAGTTTTATGAGAAAAAAATTAATGATTTTTGTCTTTTGCAGTTTTTCTATAAAGTTGATAGTATTAGAGTAAAAAATTATTCAAGGCCAATATTTGGCAATTTTTGGTAATTAATATCTCGTTAACTATTGCGTAAACTGCAAAATGGTAAATGACTTTTCGACTCAGTCCGATTCTACCTGCTCATGATGGGTGACGAAATATGTTAAAATCATGCTGTATATTGCAAAATATAAATTTTCTTATGTAAGTAATCCATGCACAGTATTTTAATGTTTTCATAGTACTTACATGATGAAGGTAAAAATGACGTCAGCAAGTTGCAATGCACGTTCTCTAATTACAAGCGTAAGTTGGTAGATGAACTGACGTGGAGCATTTCAATGTCAGATGTCATTGTAACCGTGAGTTTAACTATATTTGTGTGATATTAGAAGTGCATATTGCAGAAAAAACACACAAACACATAATGCACAAATATAACAAATACATATATATTACAAAACACAAATTTTGTTATTACTCTTTATAAATACGAATTTATAATTCACAGACCCGTTATATATTTATATTCTCTCTCTCTCTCTCTCTCTCTCTCTCTCTCTCTCTCTCT
>JAANIC010006522.1:1856188-1887575 GCA_017607545.1 Acromyrmex charruanus
TTTAACTTTATCATTTAATTTATCATTATAAAATTTAATTAAATTATAATAATTTATTTTATCATTATAATTTATCTAACTTTAATCGCATAAAATTATAACTTTTGACGACTATAAAAAATATTTATTAAATTAAATGGAAAATATTATTATTACTTATTCCTTTTATTTTGCTATTCCATTTCCAATATAAGTCCATACTTTGATATATAGAATCTAACGTACTATTTTCAAGAAATAAGATATGTTATAACAGCGATTATTTTTAGCTTATCAGAAGAGAGTTTAATTCCCAATGATTTTCTGGAACGTTCTTTAATCGGACACTCAACTCAATACTGCAATAATACGTCGAAATAGTGGCCACATTAAGGACGAGATCGCGTTAGAAATTTTGTCTCAGCAATTATTAAGAATCAGAAGAGCGAGAGGGTAGTACAGAGATGATAGGCGAGCAAGGATAAAATCCTTAATTGAAACTGACATGGCGACGGCCGGTGTCAGATTGCAATTTCGTGCGATGGGACCAGTTAAACTCACGAACACGACATAATTACCGAAGTTGCTAGCAGCTCGTGGAACATCGTTGTTACCGGTGCAAGACAATGCCCGGATGCTACCTCTTACAACTTCCGGGTCATTCGTCTGCCTCCTCTTTATCCCTATCCTCCCCATCCGTTGGTCTGTCAGCTCTTGCCACCGCGAGTAGATCGTAATGCAGCAGTCTGGATTAATTTTGATGAAATTTGAATGAAGAAGTAGAAGTGACCAACTCTGTGAAAGTTGACTTTGCGAAAGCTGTTCAGGGATCATCGCTTATAATTAATTCCACGGAAATCTTACGAATTTCAATTAACATTATCGTGTTAGCTGCGGATAATAAGTTGTCCGAAAATCCGAATTATTAATTTTACGTTCTTTGTTTCTTAGGTGAATCCCATTGTAGGTTTCGCTAATTTTGTGCGTAATTGACCAATGTAGGTAACATCAATGCGCAACATGAATATCACTAAAATTGCAATATTACTATAATATTGCAATATTCCTATAATAGAGAATTTTTTCAGAGAACGTACTTCACATTTGTCAAAACTGTAAAATGTTATTTTTGACATAAGTATACGAGAAGAAGTTCGATAAATCTCTCTATATCTCAAGCATAGGCTTTGATTTATTCGAACGTGTTCAAAAGTATTTTACATTGGCCTATAATTTGTTTCTATGTCTGGCAAACCCTCGATTATTAATTGCGTTTTATTTTCGACGCGACCTCCAAGATTCAAAGGAACGTCATTTTTAGCGCAAATCGGAATTTAGGACGCGAGTCCGCATTTAGCGGCACAGAAAACAAAAGCCTCGAAAAGGTCACGCACTTTCGTCGTGACAATCAGATTAATGGAATATCAACTAACCTGTTTTATCTTTCATATCGAGATCGTTTTAACAATCGTTCCAAGCATTCTCAATAACGAAGAACGTTATGCACTGAAACTTTTTTGATGGTGTAGCTCATTATACCAATTGATCTGCTTATGGAATGAAATATAATTACGCCTTTATGTAAAAAAACGCCTTTATGCTAATGCGTGCTATTTTACTTCTACTAATCTAGAAAAATATAATTCTTAATGATATGACACATTTCAAGAGGTGGAAAAAAGAGAGGCAGAGAAGGGAGAGAATTAAAATTGTTCTCAGTCAAATCTAGAGGAATCATGAAGAGTGAAGAAAATGCTGCGTTAAACCAAAATCTCTTGAGCTTCCCATCGACCCCATAAATAACATTTATCCCTCAATTAGGGGGGCTCTTCCATTCTAATTCGTGAGCTTTATTATACAAGCGCATTATTACTTGAGCATGTGCATTGCGGAAGCTATCCTATTTTACCCCATTCTTCCTTCCCTATCCGACGCTTCGCTTTCTCTATAATCCTCGGGTTACACTCGCAAGGTCTCAACACATGCTACAGCTTTTGCCTGTTCTTAAGCTCACCGTAATCAATATTTCTTTTTTTTATTATACCTCGATTTACATCAAAATTTGCGGCTAATCAGATTGCGGGAATCTCCTCCGCTTTGAAATTTGATATATCGTATGCTTTTCGGAAAAAAAAGAAAAAAATTAGAATTTTTATGCTTCAGATATTACTACGTCTTTTTAATAACGCGACTTTTATTAGAGTTAAAATATTTCTAACCGTTGCGAGACAAGTATTTTGCTTTCTAAGTATATGAAATTATATATATATAATATATATTTATACTATAATATATATTTATATAATTAAACTTTTTATCAAAAACTTTTTATTAAGAACTACTAATTGTAAAATACCGAGGAGATAGCCACTAGCTGAAATGTCCCACCGATTACATAATTTCATTTGATTTCATATGATTTCATCTGATTACAAATGATTTCATCTGATTACAAGTGATTTCATATGATTTCGCGTGATATATTATTTATCCTTCTTTAATATTTAGTGAACAATAAAGATAAAATGATACATCATGCGTGAAACGGAACGTACTCTGAGCGACATGAAACATGGCCAGCACGTGCGAGAAGGAGGGAATATAATTGGATTTTTCATTCTCTTTCTAACATTCCTACCACTCGTCTGTTAGAAGAGAACAAAAAATCTAACTGTGTTTCCTCCTCGCATGCGCCAGCCATCGATATCCTTGTCTGGCATATGGCAATGCTCAGTCTATGTTTATACCGTGATGCTGCAGTGATGCCACTTCAGAGACGCTTTAGTCCGCAAATGCAATAGAGTAGTAAGCCTTAAGTCTTAAGGAATTCATCATTCATAGTCGATCATTCTTTTCACATTCGACTGTGATTAATCAATTTTTTAAGGCTTAAGGCTTAATACTCTATTGTGTTTGCGGACTAAAGCGTCTCTGAAATGGCATCACTGCAGCTGAGGTTACGTATTGTCGCACACAAAATTCCGCAACAGTGACCGTAAGACGTAAACTTAGGTCGATGAGCCAATCAATATTACTTTAGATCTACATAATCTAACGGAAATGGAAATAACAGTAAACTTATCTATAATCTCGCAATAAGGCAATAAAATTTCTACCGGTTGAAACTCGTCTTATGGATGGAAGTTTACTGCTATTTCTATTTTCATTAGAGTATATCTAAAGCAATATCCTGATTGACTCATCGGCTTAAGTTCACGTCTTAAGGTTACTGTTACAAATTTTGTCTGCGGACCTAAGCGCTGAGTCATATGTATGTACGCAGTCGCGTTTGTGTGCATAAGTCTCGACAGTCCCATAACATAATAGAGGTACGTTTACTTTTTACATTTACGCGCTGTAAGCTTCATTCTATCCTTTTTCGCAAGTAGCAAGTAATAAAGATAGAATGAAGCCTACAGCGCGTAAAAAGTAAACGCACCCTAGGTAATAAGCCTTAAACCATAAGAAATCAATCAATCATGGTTGATTATTCTCTTTACACTCGACTGTGGTTGACTAATATCTTATGGCTCAAAGCTTACTATGACTATTTATTTTAGGATTATTCTATGCGTTATTTTGTGCATAAATTTGGTACACATCCCTAGAATTCTATATGTATATACAAAAAAGCGCAACCGAATATATATCGCGTCACCTGTGTATAAAACATCGCTGCATATATTGTTTACGTTCTGTTACTTTAGAATAATTATTCATACTGATTTCATCAGACTTCATGGTGATCACACATGATTTCATCACAGATTTTATGATAATTTCCAGAAAATCACAATGATTTCTGTTGATTACATCATTTCATTATGATTTTTGATGATTACGCATGATTTCATCTCACTTTATGATTACAGCTGATTGCAAAACAATTACATAGGGATTTTGTAAAGATTTCATAATGATTTCGGGGATCCTGTCCCATGACTTCATTAAGTGGTTATCCCCTCGTAAAACACGCTCCTGTACTCTGAAGCTTATTACATTCAATCATTTGTAGCCTTATCTTCTTTAATCAGAATGATAAGAACTCCTGTGAAAATAGCCTCCCATTATTAAAAAAATTAATCTTTTTGAGAATTCTGTATAGATTTTCGATAGTTCCAAAGTTTCTGACAGTTTTAAAAAATAGTTATGATCATTAAAGGCATAAAAACGCGATTCAAAGCTATGGGGGAGCTAACTTATTAAAATTTCGACGTAGGACTTAAAAAATTTTCAATAAATTTTTTGAGAAAAATTTTTCCAGTAGTTCTGATTGAAGTTCTGGACAGTTCTCGACGAGTTTTATCGAAAAGTATTAGGTCACAAAGCTATTGGACCAACGCAATGGTTTGTAAGATATGCGACATTTAGATAAATTTTCTAAGTCTGACGTTGAAAATTTTTTTAGAGTTCCAGTAGTTCTGATTGAAGTTCTGGAGAGTTCTCGACAGATTCTGTCGAAAATGTAAGGCTCGAAAATATTAGGGCTCAATGTAATTAGATGGTTACATAAGGAGATACATGTTCTTATAATCAATTTTTTTAATTTCGTTTTAAATACATATCTCTTTTATTTTTGAGTTTATGTTGGTTTTAATTACTAAGAATTCTTCGAAATAGATAAAATAACAATTAACATCACAGAATTATTGTAGCAAAAAATAAAAATAAAAGATTTTTTATTTTTTTATTTTGTTATGGGTCAAAATTGTTTCTATTAATACACAATAAATTAAATTACATTAAATTACTTAACTCATTCGAATAGGAAACATCATCCTCTCATTTTAATGCACGTATATAGCCTTAGCCACATTCTGAATGTTCTTTACGTAATTATAATCCTAGATCTCATAAAACCCATTTGGATTCAACTTCAATATTCTCGAATCTCGTTGAACGATCTTTCAAATTCATAATGCTCGTGCAAGTACTTACCATGAAGAAGTCTGCGTAGGTATCGCCGGTAGTGTTCCAGGTGGCAAAGATCTCCTCATCTGGCAGCAAGCTCTGCCGTTGGTGGATACGTCTCCGCAACAGGCGGCTGGATTCGTGCACACGTGACGGCCGACACCGATGTTGGCAGTTGTTGTGGTCGTCGCAGTGCCAGCGGTGCCGACGGTGCCGGCAGCACCTGTAGCTGCACCAAATTCAACTGCGGAAGTACGCACTTTAGGTCTCAGCAATGGCGACGTAGCGAACGTCTCGCGCTGATTAGACGTCGTGCTGCTGGAACTGCTGGACCCAGGACTGCCACCCAACCGACTGGACGTCGCGTATGCAAATCCACGGAACCGGAAATGCGTCTGATACGGATAACCGGAGGGCGGCGGTAGCCGATAATGGTGATGAAAGCCAAGGTCGCGACGCATGTATGGATCCCCTGGATCGCTCGCGGGTACATATCGATCGGTTGGTGTGTGCGCTGCAGGCGGCACATATCTATCTACATATCTGAACAATCATAGAAACCAAGCTTTTAGGTTCCATTCATGTGGAAATAGACACAGAAGTTTAGGACAAGACGTGAAAAATTTTTAATAGAAAATAAACCGTTTTTGGAAAATAAAATTATGTAAATCGCATGAGGTATATTAAAATACATTAAAATAATTGAATGAATAATTTTTAATATCCGTATCGCAAAAATTATTAGTATATATAATTTAATTTATAATTTATTTATAATATATGTTTTAATTTTTCAAAAATTAGGTTGCATAACATGTTTTATAATGCAGTTAGAGAAAACCAAATAAATAACTACAATTTTATTGAGAAAGAAGTGGCTGAAAATTTCTAAAATTAATTTTATTTTTCTTATTATTAGAATTGTCATATTAATATAATTCTTTTAAGAAAGGAAAAACAAAATTTCTAATTTCTAATTCTAAGATATCTTCAAGGTTATACATATATATAGCGATCCCTTATCATGTTGCATCCGATTCTTACCTATCCGGATAGAGCACTTCGGGAGGCGGTTGGGGCACGTATCGTTCAACTGGGGTGTGCGCAGTTGGGGGTACGTAGCTCACGTTAGACGAGCCGTAAGTGCGATCGGTGGAGGACGTCGAGACGGCGGTGGTACAAGATATGGGTGTTATACGGCCGGTGAACCTGTCCTTAGGCTTCGGCAAGGACAGGTACTTGTCCGTGACGTTACGTGCTGGCGAATAGCGATCAGCAGGAGTATGAAAACGATCAGTTCCGGGAGAAGTCTGAAATCGGTCGCCGCTACTGCCTGTAGTAAAGTATCGGTCTTGGCCGAACTGGTGATCATTCTGACTGCCGACCGAGTAGCGATCATAATTGCTCTGAACCGACTTCGAGACCAAATATTTGTCAACGGTATTCTTCGTATTCTGATAACCGCCATTGCCGCTGCGGTGGACGTTTGACGCTTCCGACGTTGGCGAGATTGACGCAAAGCGCTCATTGGAGGCCGAAGATTGAGTGCCGGTGGTCGTTGTATAGGGCGAATGATACCTGGAGCCTAAGTTTCGAATGGAAAATGGAAAATGATATTGATAACATTTAAAATTGAGAATGAAAGTTCATTGAAACATAGAAATTTCAAGCAAAACGTAGAAACTGTACAGATATATATATATATATATATATATATATATATATATATATACACTATATATATATATTTTTTAATTTTTTAAATTCATCTGTTTATTCTTCTTGAAAAGACTTCAACAGTGTACTGTGATATTACTGTGATACCAAGTTTTTACGGAACGTACTGATATTTCTGTGGGACTAAGTTTTTGCGGAGTAAAGTTTCAAAATTTAAAGATATAACTAGAGTTCTGAGATATTTAAGTGATTAAATATCAATAATTCACAAAACTAAGAATCCAAATATTAGTGGAACAAAAAATAAATCAAGATGCGCAAAGCACATTTTTTATTTTTAGCTCAACTAAAGCAAAACGCACACTTATCAGTCTCTGACGAGGAGGACGACGAAGAAGATGTCGGTGCCAACAGACGTTCAGTAGAGGAAACGATGTAACGCGGCGTCTCGGCACTGGATAGCCTGCCGTCATGTGCGGGTGACGATCCAGCCAGGTATCGATCACTGGAGAACCTATCAATCGATCGCGATTGACTGCAACGCTGTAGAGCGAGGTCGTTAAAACGATCGTTGCTGGACACGTATCGCGTTTGACTGCCGACTTCCGAGAAACCTGAGTATCGACCGAAGTCAGCGGACGCTGGAGAGCCGATGGACCGATCAGTATACTTCTGGCAAACCGTCTCAACTCCTCTGTCGGTGTAGAGGCGTCGATTTTGCTCGGTATTACTCGAGGAAGTCTGAAGTGATGAGCGGTCTGACGATGAATAGCGCTGATGCGCGCCCTCAGGATTAGGCGAATTCGAAAGGAACCTGCAGACATTCCAAATGTGGAAGAGATATGAAGTACATTTCAGAACCGAGCACGATTTATAATTCATTGTGAATTATGTAGCAAATCCAATTGTTCGACATTAAATATGTGTACATAATATGAATTCCAATATGAAATCCAATATCTAAATTTTTACACAATTGATTACTGCAGTAATTCACAAATCCGCAAAATTGCTCAGAATCAACTTAAGCTGACGTGAACTCACCTCTCAGTGGTCGTCGCCATCGCCGAATACCGCTCGTGATGTGCTGATGGGTCTTGTCGTGGATACCTATCGTGAATGGGTGACTCACCCAAATACCTTTCCGATTTGTCAACGAATCTTTCAGGCACCGGAGCGTGTATTGGCGAGGAGGATAATATCCTATCAGCGGAAATGGCGGCGTAGCGAGTATCTTTAGCGTAGACCGCGCTGCTCTGGAGTCCAGCCTGAAGTCCTCCCAGGATCGGAGAGGATCCCGAAAGCAGGCGATCAGGTGGTCCAGTGTAACGTTGATCCTTAGCGTCACCTGTATCTGACTGCTGATTGGCCAGCAGCCGTTCGGCGGAAGCAAAGCGCTCCTTGGCGGGCATCGACGATGCTGTAGCGGCATTGTCGACACCATACTTGGGCCCCGGAGAATTGGGGGGCAAAATGCGATCAACAGAAGGGTAACCAGCCAAGCTCTGGCTCGAAGCGTACTTCTCGCTCGGACTGGGTGACAATGGCGGTGGTGGGACGAAGCGGTCGTTCGCCGGTGCTGGCGACGGCGGCGATGGGAACGTCTCCGAAACGAAAGAACTTGTGAGTGCATTCGTGTTCGCATACTCGCTGGACCCGCTCGTGCCTGTCGTGTCAAAGCGTAACTCCGGGTTGCAGACCGAGTAACGATCGTTCGGGGTCCGTTGTTCGCCGTGCAACGTGCTGACGTCGTTGAATCGCGTGAAACGATCAGCACTTGCGTGTGCACCGCCATAGTGTCCCTGCAATGAGGACTGACCAAATGTCGAAGTCTGATAATGCCCGAAACGTTCGCAACTCGACTGTCGACCATCGGCGGTGCACTTGGTAAAATCGACCGACAATTTATCAGATGATTTCTCGTGCCGTTCGCCCCCCATTCGATTCCCCACGTGCTCGCCGCTTTGAGCCTGATAATGTCCGAAACGTTCACAACTCGACTGACGATCCTCTCCACACTTTGAGTAATCGATACAAGACTTATCCACGGTCTTCTCGTGCCGCTCAACCCCAATCCATCCTCCCACATGCTCGCTGCTTTGGGTCTGATAATGCCCAAAGCGCTCACAACTCGACGGACGACTCTCTCCGCACTTGGAGAAATCAATTGTAGGTTTCTCCACGGATTTCTCGTGTCGATCAACCATTCGGGCCCCATGCTCGTTGCTTTGGGTCTGTTGGTCCGACTGGTGACGTTCTTGACCCGATTGGCTTGCTGTACTCGTGACCGAACGCAAGTCGGACGATTGTTGCTGTATTTGCTGCTTAAAGCAATCACCGAGATTGTTGGAACCAATCTGAGTCCCCACGCCGCCGGAACTCGGCGTGCTCGATCCGGGAAGCGGGGATGATGAGGATCCGTATTGTGCGATCGGGTGCTGGTGCAACAGGAGACGATCTCTTCGGCCATAGTCGTCGTCTGTCGGCATCCTGGTGGCCCGGGGCCCACTGTCAGGACATCTGCAATAAAAGCCGTGATTATAAAACGATGCTAGTAAATACAAACGTAATGTATAATAAATATGGATTATAGTAATGTAAATATAAATATAACATATGAGTTCTCCTTCACTTGTAATATTCAATTCTCCAATCAAACCCTTGTAAAACTATTCATATAAGAACGTATCTGTGTTACAGCTGGCATATTGCTTATAAATCCTAGCATGTATTGTATCAGAATTATAGCAACTGAGACCGCTTTTAATTATTTATTGATAAATTAATGTTTTCACGATATGATAACTTTAGGTAATAACTTGTCAGCAACTTATGTTGTGTGTGTAAAATGAAATCATCATCTATCGAGTACACAATAATTAATAATATAGCAAGTTGATGAACTACTTCACTACATCACTACTTATATAATAATTTTAATAATAAATTATGACAAAAATAAATTATTACAAAAAATTAGAACGTTTCAACTCAACTTTGAGTAATCTTCAGCCTATATCTCTTAAATATAACGCCGCTAATTTGAAATATTGCATCGCAAACAAATCAATATCTCCAAATTTCTTTAATGTGATTGTCATGGAGCAAATGCGAGACAAGAAGTCGTATTCCAACATTAGTAAATGTTATCCAATAACAGAAAGTTTCAAAAATAAGTGGTTAAGAACTCAAGCTCACAAAGAACGGCCACAACTAGTTAATAATTATTGTAAATGAAGTCAAAAATTTTCTTTCTCGTCACATATTAAAATTTAAGAGAATGAACATTCCGCAATAACCAAAACATATCTTGTCGGTTTAACAAACAATCAAATAATGATCATTACAAACATCTTCGCCAATTGCACATTTCTTTTTCTCAATACACAGATGCATTGCAGAATGAACATTCTACTCTATAACTATTTCTCTATTTCTCTTTGTTTTTATTCTTTTCTTTAACTTAGAAACTATGGGTTTCTCTCTGGATCGTTCATATCTCAATTCCCGTGATGCTTCGCGAAATGCAGCATCCTGGTGACTCGATATAAATATTCTATTAACTGTTCTTATTCATTACGGCCATCGTCTGACCATTTCTCTCGCATAATAACAGCAAAATTAAAACAAGCGCATCGTAAATTTTTTGTCATTAATTTAAATTGATAGCAGACTTGTTTCTGTATCCATTAGAAAAAATTTTCGATTCTTACAAATTAATATAAATTTTTGGTTATTATAATATGCAATTTATTTTTTACAAACAAATTTGTAGTTAATATCATAAATAAATTTGTAAAACGATTACATAAAAATTCGTCACCTAATGTTTTCTACAAGATTTTTACCATTTTCATTATCACGTGAGTTAAATAGAAACATTTTGTAGACAATTGGTGTGTAATGAATTTTTTTTTGATAAGATAATTCAAAATAAGAATAATAAGTTTATCTTAAAAGCCTGACATGAAAACTATAATATCATTAAAATCTTTAAGCAAAATAAACAACATAAGTGTAGCTTATTTTGTTCTTTTTATGACATATCCTATTACAGTTGCTTGCGGAATTTAAGAAAGTAAAGAGATAAAAGTACGCGTGTGTTACATGTATTTTAATCTTTAGGAATTAGCATAAATTAAATCTAAAAAGTGGGCGAGGAAAATATAAGAACAGATGTTCCCATAATTGTTCTCAGGACAATGTTTGTATTATTCGAGACCTCTAGAGGATGAGAAAATATTGAGATAATACATGGGACCATCAGATAATGGCGTTTGATTCGCGCCAAAAACCTGCGACAACCAAAAACGTGTTTGTATAACACATTAAAAATTTGCTAATTGTAAAAATCGCCGGTGGCGCCGCCTAGTTTTCTGCCGCGCTTGATTTAAAAAAGGTCGAAGCTTTGCAGCGAAAATTCCATGTACAAAATTGTATAGAAATTAAAAAACAAGTCGAGAAAAAATGTCGATATTTTACTTTATATAATAATAGATCGATCATATAGTAATAGATCGGAATACAAATGGGGTAGTGCAGATTGCATGGTGTTGAATCCTGATAACATCATGAAACCTTTCCTATTCAATCTCTACCTTCACCTCCAAGCAAGCATTAAGCCAGCGTATCCCGTGTAAATAACCTCATCGGAGATTGGGTGACCAACTCCGGTGTAAAGTGAAGTCAGGACAGACGAAGAAGGAAGAAATGATTTTTCGAAAAGGGGATTAAGCTAGGAGTTAACGACCCTTTCTCATAAAAAAGCAATGTTACGAAACCTTAGGAAGATGTAGTCGGACGACCCTTAAAAACTGGCAAATCACGAATGGACATGAAACTGGGATACCTGAACATTGTATAGAACCGGAATACTTAGGGCGCTGCTGGAAGTTATAGATGTATATAAATTGGATATATTGGCGTTACAAGATATACGTTGCAGAAGATTAAGGCGTTGTGATGAAGAAATCGCATAACTTGTACCATAATTACAAGAATGAGGAACATGTGGAAGGAGTTAAAAGAACGTGTGATAGCGTTTGAAATTCTAAACGCAAGAATATGCAGAATATAAATAAAAGAGAAGATCTTTAACTACTCACTCAACACGCACCAACCGAGGAGAAATCTGAAGATTAATACCTTTTAAGGAAACTTTCTATGGTGAATTGGAAAGAGTGTATTAGCGATGCTGATACACTTTCGACACGAAATGATCGACAAAACAATCATAGGCAATATGAACGCTAAAGTAGGGAGGGAGTAGACTTTCCGTCCAACAATAGGAGCATACAGTCTACATCAGAATTCAAATGATAACGGGAAATGACTGATCAATTTTGCGGCATCAATGAACATGACAATAGTAAAGGTACTTCGAGATTTGGCCAATATAAACCAAATTTGCACGCATTCACTAAATTGGTCTACATTCATGGATAATTGTGCATGTTATGTGTCTGTATATGTATAATATTTGACATATATGTGTGTAATATCTGCAATACATTGGCCATATACATATGTGTATTTAGAGGCACCTTAAACACAATGTTTGAACAAACGCACAAAGCTATTTAGATGTCACCAAATGGCAACATAACCAGATACATAACATGACCATATACTTATAAATACAAGACATGGGTCAATGTGATGAACTGCCAGAGCTATAGAGAAGCAAACATAGACTCAGATCACTTCTTGGTAGTAATTACCTGCGAACTCAAATATCAAATATAAAACAGGAAGACAATCTAAAAATAAAGAAATATCAACTTGTATAGATAACGATGATTAAAGTTCAATGCAAAGTCCGAATACAAGAAAATCTGTCGGAAATTATGAAGACCTACAACAGAATACGACAGGGAGATGTATGTCCTATATTTCGTAATCTGGTTCTGGAGAAAGTTATAAAACAATCCGGAATCACAAGGAATGGAACAATCTAACAAATCTATCCAAATCCTCGTCTGCGGATGATGTTGACATAATAAATAGATCAGAAGTTATCAAGGAAGCTTTCACTGCTCTAAAAAATGCAATGGGACTTTCAGTAAACATCAGTAAGACAAAGTATATGCTTGCAACAACGAAACAGTGCTGACATAAACAGGGAACAATGAGGATCGATAATAATGAAATAGAATTGATCAGAGAATTCATATATTTGGGATTGTTGATAACTAATGATAACAATAACACAGCAGAAATAAAAAAAAGGATCTTGCTAACAAACAGATACTACTTCGCTGCCCCAATTAAGATCACAGAATATCAACAGCGAAATAAAGAGCAAACTTTAATAAAACATTGATAAAACTAGTATGACTCAGAAACGTGGATACTCACAAGGAAGGATGAGACAACGATAGGATATTATGACAAATATATAGAGCCATTAATGAAAGAGATATATGGAGACAGTGATATAACTTTCAGTTGTACAGAATCTTTAGGGGGCTTAGGCATCCGGATGTGGTTAAATCAATTAAAGTAGATTGACTCAGATGGATAGAACATGTAATGATAATGACCTTACCATCATTATCATTCATGACGATATTATCATTTATATACTAGGAAACATTGTTGGAAAAGCCAATGGGACAGAAAGGATGGGTAAGATCAAAAACTGATTTCTGGATAATGTCAAAAACAATATAAAAATGATTGGAATTAGAGAATGGAGATGAAAAACCCTGGATAGGGACATATGGAAACAAATTCTAGAGGAGGCTGAGGCTTATTCAGGGCTGTAACGTCAAAATAACAATAACTAGCAATAAATCTTAGCAACAAGGAGAAAAGATAATGGATTATTAAACATTTTTTATTAAATATTTTTTAGAAGATTATTTAGGCTCAATTGCACCAACGTTATTTTTATTTTAAGCGAGGTTTAAAACTCTTTTTGTCTCTGTCTTTTTTTGGCTTTAAAAGGAGGCAGACAGAGTTTTAAGTCTCACTTAAAGTCAAAGCAACCAGGCCTTAAGCTAATAGAAGATATATATATATGATGCTCTGCTTTCTATCATTTCGCATCGTCGAACATTACTTCCGGTCCGGGCAAGCTGCCTATTCCTTCTATGGAACGTCAAAGAAAATCGGAGAGAGCCTTTCTCGTTCGGCAGAACTGAATTTGACAAATGGTTTTATTCGGCAGTTGACGAGTGTACGTGCGCGCGACACGTGTCACGCGTGGTCGCGTTCTTCGATGGAGGCTGCCGAGAATATAGCATTCCGACGGAATTTCGGAAGTCACGTCGAAGGACGTCGTCGCTCGTCCGCGAAACGACCCCGGGCCTTCTCGAGTCGCCGTTTGAAATATTTATGATGGAGAATTTTCCAGATTGGGATTGCATGGAAACGGTTTTGCATCGCGATAAAAAGAAATTCCAGTATCGTTTTAAGTTTTAAGAATTAAATTACACTACGAAAAATTGAGAAAAAGTATTATAAAGAGAATTTGTTAACTGTATTTCTTATAAAAAAATTTATTTTTTTTTTTTTTGTAATAGAAAAACTCAGCATTAATGTACAAGGTTTTTTTATGATAATTATTAATGTCTTAAGATAAATTAATGTCTATTTTAAAGAAGAAATTAATAAAATAATTCAAAATTCTTTTCTTTCTTTCCTTTATATAAAAGTACAAAATATAAATCTTCAACTCTTTAATTATCAAATCGATAATGATTACGTTAATAAGATGGATATATACACACAAATGAAAATTAATAAAAACTATAATATTACTTTTCAAGAGAGAGAGAGAGAGAATTTGAAACTCTGATAAAAAACAGTGTTGTAAATATTGAAAAACAGTGTTGAATGCGACATGAATCTCGATGATTTTAGGTCAGATCGTTTATCAAATTCGCATTGCGACTTCTTTAATAGCAACTCGATTTGCCGAGGAGATGGCGATTAATTCGTCCGACGACGAGCCGAGAGTTTCATCTTTTACGAGCATCTTTCAACGGTTGGCACGAGCGCCTGCCTGGCACCGATCCAAATTGAATCCAATTTAAATACCTGGTCGTTGCCGCTACCCAACCCCTACCGGCATAGTCCCGTAATTTCCGATTTTAGGAAAACTGCTGCGACCTCTGTGCAAAGAACTGTTAATGCACAATGCATGTGTTCAATTCGCGTTTAAAATTCATTAATATAAAAATCTGCTTACTTTTAATCATTCATGATTCAAGAAATACATTTAAACGGAATCTAAATTTATTTATATAAAAATCAGTAAGATCTTGTTAGAAAGAGAACATTAGTAATATCATCACAAATTTTATTTTGAAAAACTATTTTTATCTATTGCCATGTGTTCTTTCATATTTTGATATTAAACCAATTATTTTTTAACTTTTTCGAGTTTTTTAATCAAATTAATATTTTGTTGCTTAATCATTTTCATCAGATTTATTTCATTCATTTTATTTCATTAAAGTTTTCATTTTCACATTTCAATTAGATTAACAGAAATTATTAGCAGAAAATAAAATTTTAACCAGCAGTTCTTATTGTACATACATAAAAAGGATATTTTTCTAAATTATTAATCACTATTCTGGATTATTAAATTAAATTAAATTTGCTCCTATCATTAATTCTCATTGGATTGCGAAAAAGAAAATTTTTTATAAATATTAACAAAAAATTTTGACTTGTAATATTGGAATTTTACACTTTTGCTGTGCTACACTTTCAAGCTAAGAAATTTATTAATCTTGTAACTACCAACGGTAATGGAAACTATAAGAATAGTAAAAAGCGTTTGTTGCCCGTAAGAAAGTATTTAAGTACTTCACTCTTTAACGGACTGGATCGGAATTTCAATTGGTCGCTAATGGATTCTCGATTTCATCCGTCTGCTACTGCCGGGTCATGCGAGTCTAAAAGTACCCGAATTAGTATGCCGCTGGTAGATTTCAAGTTGGATTAGCCTGAGATCATGCGAGGCAATTATTATTCGCCACAGTATCGTTTTCGCTTCTTAAAATTGACAAGCTATTTTAACAGTTAACTAAATTATCACTCAGAAATGCTTGTGAATTATAAAGAACTATTATTAAAATTATTGTAATATTAAAAATTCAGATTTAATTAAAAATCATAAAGCGAAATTTAATATTAAATTCACATAACATTAAAACTATTTGAAGAATCAATTTCATTTATAATTCAAACACGTACGTAACAATTAAAATTATTATAACGTCAAAATTATGTATAGAATCCTCTTAAAAGTCAATTAAATCTATCAATTAATATACAATATTTAAATATATTTCAAAAGAACCCAATGCGTATCACTGAATAAAACCATATCCAAAATTTGATTTTCAGGTGTAAGCAATAACTTATACTAATGCTCTTGTCATACAAACAATCTGAAAATCATTTACAGCGATTATATAATATGATTAGCTCATCTATGAATGCGAGAATGCGTGACTTACGAGATATCTGTTACATTTAACATTTATTGGAGTAAATATTTACCTTTACACAGTTAGCCCCAAATGTCTTTCAAATGGTATTAATCTCGATTTTCAAGGAGATCAATAATTTTTTTCCATCGCTCGTTGTTCATTAAAAAATTAATAAAAAAACAATTTTAATGAATAGTATTTAATTTTTAAACATAAGGTGCATATTTTTGAATTCTCCTAGACAGGAAGGGGGTGTGAGAGGCATGGACCTCGCTTCGCATGGAAAGTCACCCCGGTAGGAGGGAGGTGGGGTGCAATGGCTCTCGCTTTGCGTGAAGTCAGACAGCCTAAGGTAGGGGAGAAGATGAACCTCGTTTTGCGTGAAAAGTTGAATTCCTCTGGGCAAGGGGGGAAGTGGGATAGACCTCGCTTCGCGTGGAAATTCGAACGCCTTTAGTTTGGGTATAGGATGAACCTCTCTTCGCGTGAAATATTTTTATCCCATTTTAGTGTGAAAGAAAAGCATTATGTAAATTATATCAAAGTATATGTAGAATATATAAAACATATCTTATGTTTAAAAATTGTAGACTATTCATTAAAATTGTTTTGCTAATAACTTTTCAGTGAACAACGAAAACAGTTGACCTTGACCTCCTTGAGAGTCAATGTCAAGGTCATTTAAAAGTTATTTGGACCTGGCTGTGTAAAGATAAATATTTGCTATAAAAGGATGCCAAATCAAACTAGTTTATTAAAGTTTAAACACATAAAAATTCATTATTAATCATATTATTATACATATCTAATCTGTCATATGGATTCCCTCGTGAAAAATTTTGTTGAAACTTACAGAAATTTTGCTGAAATTGACATTTCAGCGAAAATGCTGAAAATGTGTTAAAATTTGCTAAAATTTGTTGAAATTTCGAAAGTGAGTTTTTCAGCAATAATACTGAAAATTCTTGAAATTGAATTGAAATTTCTCCGCAAGTTTGTCAGAAAATTTCGTTGAAATTTGCTGAAATTTGTCTAAAATTTCTCTGAAATTTGTCTAAATTTTTTTTTAAGTATTAGTCATGTGATTTTTTTCAACAAAATGTTCTAAAAAATTATTGAATTTAAATCGAAATTGTTTCTAGAATTTTATTGAAGATTTGTTAAAATATCCCTGAAATTTGATTTAAATTCACTAAAAGTGATTTTTTCAGTGAGAGTACTGAAATATCGTTAAAATTAGACTGCTGTAAATTTGTCCAAAAATGTTTCTAAAAATTTTATAACATTTCTCTAGAAATATATTAAATATTCTTTAACATTTCATTAAAAGTATTGCAAAATTATTACGAAATTAATACGTGAAAATGACTTTCCTACATTTATTTTTTACATAAAACATTTTATTATGTGTAAGAAGACAACATAATATTAATAATATTCTCATTACAATTAAATAAATTTAACATTAATTACTTTTTTATACTTTTTTGTTCCATCTTTTCCACAACATCTTTGATCAGATATATTACAACTATACGTTTATTAGCATTATAGGTATTCGTGAATTATCAAAGGAACAGTTCCCATTATACGATCACAGAGGTTAAGCACGCTATGTATGAGGTATAGCTTAGGATGGGTGATCGCTTGAGAGCACTATGAAATTAATACCAAATTCGGAGAGAATATTTTTTTAATCATAATTTTGTGCCCTCTGGAACATGATGCTAATCAGTAATACTTATTTTAGCAATAAAACTAGAAGAATTAATTTTGTTTTTCTGAAATTTCACTGAAAAGTATTCCAAAACGAAAAATAATTTCAATGATATTTTAATGAAATTTCAACAAAATTTCAGCAAAATTTTTTCATCAGGATTAATATTTATTTGTGCATAATTTTTATAGTTAATTCTTTCCAATGTCTTGTTAATAACGTATTGATTTAATGTTTGATATTCCGTTTTCTCCCGCACCTCTCATTCCAAGAGTAAGCGTACCCGGAGTGAGGATGGAATTTATGAAGGATGATAAATAATAAGAAAGTATAATAAAAGCGACGCACTGTCACGCCCCACCCGTGTCGCTTGTCTCCCTATATTGCCCTCTATCACCTACAACCCCCTGCCTCTTTCGGTCAGTCCCCTCTCAATTTCGCCTCGTCTGGATGTAATAAATTCACGTCCGTCACTCGACGACTTTGTCCCTTCGTGCAGATATCTTCCTTCTCTCTCTCTTTCTCTCTCTCTCTCTCTCTCTCTCTCTCTCTCTCCCTCCCCCCTTTCCCCTTCCTCTCTATTCCTCCCCCTCTGCCCTACCGCTTTCCCCTTATTTTTTATCTCGCAAAATCACAAACGGAAATATCGAAATATTGGGAGAAATACGGTAACGTTGCAATAGGATAGCGTGAGGCTGTCATTTGCCTGTTACGTAATTTTATTTTGTAAAAAATTGCTTATTGGAATTCTTAATACGTTTCGTGAGTTACCGGTATATCTCACGTTGTATTTTCCATTTAGGCCGTTTGATGTTCTAGTTACAAAAAAACATGAAAAAAAAATGAAATACTTTCTGATATCATGCGTGAATACATAATGCAATCATGCAATATTAATACTGTGGATCATCCGCCCAGTCGACAATTAAAAGTAACATAACATTTATGTTATAATTTCGTATTTGACAATATAAATATAATATAACACATATTACATATTACTAACAAAAAATATGAAATTATAATATAAATGTTATATACTATGATCTTGCAATCGTTTTTTTTTTAATTTAAAATATCAAATATTATCACTATAATTTTAATCTTTTTGCTTTGTATAAAAATTATAGATTAATATAAAAATTTTCACAATGCTAGGCACTATATGTATATACAGGGTGTCTCGTAATTCACCCAATTAAGTTATTATTAATAAGTTATTATTAATAAATACATTTATATAAATACATTTATATAAATTGTATTAAATACCATATTTAACAAAAACTTTTTCGTGCCTTTTTTGTTCTGAAATAGATTTTGTACAATAAACTTTCTTCTTTGTAATAACAATTTTTGTAATCCTTAGATTATTATAAAATATTTTACAATTATAATGCGGCATGAGTTACTGGTGATAGCAGTGTGGATAACAAATTACAAAATATTAGCCCGACAAAGAATATTAATAATCGTACGTAATATTTCATCTTTTCATCAATGTATCGGGTACTCGGGTACTAATATCACTAAGTATTTTAGAACATGATTGTGTAAAAACGTCATTGTAGCAGCTAGTTGCTAAGTCTCGAAAATTTTTCTCTATATTGTATTTAAAAAATATGCAAATACAATAATTTTGATGTACTTATTTTGTGTTAAAAGTATGAACATATTCAATATCTCATATGTGTTGTCAATTATTCACTAAGCAATCAACACAGACAGATCCATCACTACATATTTTGCATGTAACAGTGTTTTTGTGCTATTTTTTATTAATTCATAATATTTGCACAAAATATTGTTATCAACATGGAAAAATTATTACAGACGCAGTTTATAAACTAAAGAAATATTATTGACAAGTCAGTTATGAAAAACAATTTTTCAAACATTATAGCATATCAGTAAAATATTTATATATTACCAATAGAATTATTGTGATTATTTTAGATGCAAAAGAAAAAGAGCTATATATTTAGAGCTATATATTTAGAGTTATTTTTAATTTAATATTATCGATTTATTAGATAGTTAATATTCAGAAAACATATCAAAAGAGAAATAATGGGCAATAAGAATCGAGTAGACAGAACGCTAGAATATTTAAAAAAAAATCATTCACAATAATTTCTATTTCTACATAAAATGCATAAATGTTATTAATTCACTTTTGAGTTTTCACTATTTACCAAAAATTAGTGGAATATACTATAATATGTAATAAAACAAAATGAATAGTTATAGTCCTGTGTTCACCCACGTAGTTGGCCACTCTAAAAAATAGGAGTGTGGATGTCCACACTGCATTTTATATATATATATATTTATCGTGTCGATGTTGATATAAATACCAACACAATGTGAATTTAACATCATGAGCCTCGAGAGATACTGTTAAAGATCGTTTGGGAAAATTTTTGTCGCTCCCGAAAGCCTGGAGATAATTAAAGCATTAACGTTATCGACAATTAATATAAATTTTCGATTATTAATATAAATATTGAAATATATATTTTCGTATTATACATATAATACTTTATATATAAGTACACATACTTATAATGCTATAATATATATTATATACATTGTCGCAAAATTACAATTTTTTTCTCTACGTACAGTCATCATCTGTATTGATAATCAAACTTGGATGGCAACATGAAAACTGCAGTTTTTAATAAAAATCATATTATTGAGTTAACTAATATATACACAAACATACTACAAAACATACTAATAAATTATAAAATAGTACTATTATCAGTTTCTTACTCTTAGGCACCAACATTTAAAGCCGAATGAGAGACAGAAAGCCTTGCTTAAACTGAAAGTAACGTTGATATAATTGGGCCTTATCATTTAAATTTTTGCAGTGACGTAAACTTCCATAAGATCAGATCTTTAATAGTATCTCTTGGTGTCATAAGTTTTAAACCATAATGTTAAATCCATACTCATGTCATTAGATCCACATCATGTTGGTTATATATCAATACTAATATAGTGAAAATTACATTGCATGATGTTAAATTCACTCATATTTTTTTATAATAAAAGACCTTTAAACCAAGTAATAATTAAGTTGCCAAAATCGAATGTCGTCTACCAATTGTATAACTGACTAGAGAGTAATCAATACTCACTGCTGCGTAATACATAAGATTGTTAACAAAAATAAACATCTATGATCAAAAATTAAAAGCAAAGGAAGCAACAATAGTAACGTACAAAAAGAAAAAGTAAAAAATATCAAGTGATAATTAATTTTTAAAAATGCAAGTATGTCGGATCAATAATCGTATATGAAAGAATTTTACTAAAATATCTAAAAATTGAGCTAGATACAGATCTAAAAATAAGAATTTTGTTAGATTACATTGCTCGACATGATAAATGCGGATTGGATTTCTCAAAGTCATTTCCTGTATATTTTTGGACGCTGAATACGAATCTGAATACGGCAGTAAAATTATTCTATCACTTCAGATTTACGAGGCAAATAAGATTGAAGCAGCCAAACATGACGTTTTAGGCAATATTCATGCATTTATCTGAAAAACACAGATTTTTCTACATGTACGATTGTGTTACATAGTATCAGTCTTGAACAAAATCCATTTTGAAAATCATCCCAGTACGATTTTTTTGTTTGAGATGTACAATATTTAAGATACAAAATTTGCAACGCTTAGGACATGTAACACAATCGTATTATAGACTTATATCTTTTTACGCAATATAAAAATTGTGGTTAAACATTCAAATTAAACATGTCAATTCACAAACACGAAAGCCTAAATAAGATTTAATTTTATAACCTAATTGTAAGAAAAAAAAGTACCCAAAACCCATAAATTAAAAATCCATAAATTCTAAATCTGTAAACCCATAGTTCAAAAATTTGGAAGCCTTTATCGTCGCATACTCCAACATGCTTCAACATATCCCTATCATAGCTCTTACTCACTCTAACGAGCGCGTTTGAGTGAGTAGGAACTACAGTTAGAGGAAGTAGGAGTATGCTGGAGCATATGACGCAAACAACCATTTATAATTTAAAAAATTTTATTCATTTTGTAAAATTGTCACTTATACAAACGTATTACGTATAAATGTTGGGTATTGTAAATGTTGCACATTTCAGACAAAAAATCATGAACGATTCAAATGGATTTTGCAGTTCAAGACTACATATATAATAGAGAGAAACACTACAGAAAAATAGGTATTCTCTAAATAAATGCATAAATATTGTCTAAAACGTCATGTTTAGCCCTCTTATTATTTATCTTATAAACCTGAAGAATTTTAGCCAGATTCGTATTCAGCGTTCAAAAATCTACGGGATAATGACTTAAAAAACTAGTTCGCATCTATCATATCAGTTATCAAAATAACTGCAGACGCTTACTGATATTTCGATTTTAAGAGAAATTTCGACCGAATAACTATAGATAGCATACAACTTCCGTATTTTCTACCTCAAAAAATAATATAAAATGATGTTTAAATATGTAAATCAAAATTAGTGCTGTTAACATTTAAAAATAATGTAATTAACGAATATATTGGGTCATCTAGAATTATTAAGAGAAAAATCTTTCAAATATTATTTTAATTTTTCATATTTATTTTTTATGTCAAAAAATTAATAATGGGTACTAGATACATTAACATATGTAATATTCAAAGTTCAATAAAATGTAAAAGTGAAAACGACATAAAGTTTGTACAAAATAATTCTTTGATGTTCGAAAGATGAAGATCTAGGTAGATGAAGATATTTCGTAACGAAAATATATAAATTTTTAACGTTTAATTCAAAATGGATACCGGATATATATCTACGCACGGATATATTCCTGATAGAAAGATTAAATATATCATATTGGAGAATCTGAGATATTCGTCCGAATGTCCTGCCGCGATTCCTCAACATCTATCTCTCCACGAAGTATCAACAATCGTTATCATTTATCAAAATCAATCTTTTTTTTTTATTATTCATATCATGCAAATTTGTACATACATATGTCATGTATCAAATTAAAATTCAGTTACAGCCAACCAGAATTTAGCATACAAGCCGTTATTTTGTTGTTTATGCGTTCTCATGAAGGTTTGCGAACAGGTCGCGGTTTCCAAAAAGATTAATAGTCAAAAACTATCAATCAGCTGTGTTGAATTATAACATTTATATCACGCCATGTGTGCGACATTTTTTACTGAAGAAAAAAATGTCGACCAGGCCGGTCGATGACCGGTGCCCGGCAAATGGGTCGTCGAGCGCGCGAGGCCATAAAATCTTATTTGTCGGTTGAGTAATGGCGACGCTAAGACGTGGTTGGCTTGTATCGCACAATCTGCACTAGCCTCGTCCTCGAGAAACGTCCACTCAATCGCTATTGTTCGATTTTATTTATCGCGCTCATTAATCTCGTCCAGAATTTTTCTCAACCTCGGAACCGAAAAAACTTCATGTCAGATTATTTTTCTAAATCAGCTACCAATATATGTGTTTTTATTCACTAAATCAGTCTTCAATTTGGATTAGTGTGCCTATTGAATACAAAAAATTGTAATTGAGTTCTAAATTGTATTTATTCAAAATTTTCATATAAAAAAAGTGTAATCATATATTCATTCAAAATTTTGGGTTTTCAAAAAATATTTATTTACCAAAAAACTATGAATATTTAACGAATATTTATAAGTTTTCATTCAAACAAAATATAAACTGAAAAAAAGCTTCAATAAGCAATTGTTACCGTTAACTAACCGTTACCTAACCGGCACTTTAATGACTTTAAATAAAAAAAAAAATGAATTTTATTTATTTTTGTCATTGTAACATTCAAATTTTATTTGAATGAAAACTTAGAAATTTTAAAAAATATTTTAGAAATATTTCATAATACATTTTTAATTTATAAATATCTATTTGAACGCCATACAGATTTCGATATAATTCTGGTTACGTTACAGTAATGTCATAAATATGTTATAAGATATCTTGGGCGCGTCATTCATTATGGTCTGTGGATATTAAATTAACGAGATATATTAGATAAACGATATATATTATTTATTTCCAATAAAAATATCTTTGTTTAACCTATAGGTTAAACAAGTTCGCTCATTATATAGGCGGCGGACTAAGCGCGCGGCGCTCTACGCTTTACACTATGTGTAATCATAGCCATTGTTTTTATAGATTTCTGTTTTCTCTTGTAGGCTATAATGTGCAGATAATACAGAATAAAAGTGAATACGAAACGAAAATATTCATAATCATATTCAAAAAATATTCATTCAAATGGAATGAAAAAGTATTTATTTGTTTCTTGACGAATAAAAAAGAAGTATATTCGAATGAGTATTTTCATTCATTTTTTATTCATTTATTCGAATATTAGATGTATTCACCGTACACTAATGTAGATACTTTGATAAAAATTAATTACAAATGTTAGATTAATTAAAAATAATTTCTTATAGGGACTATCGTTTTCTATATATAAATATATTTAAACAATAAGAATATATTTAAACGGTCTAATAATCTTATTAGACTGTACACAACCAATGAGAAAATATTATATAGAAATTAAAGACCCATATCGGCCATAACGGTCGAAGCTGGAGCTTTGACGTTATATATATTTTCAAAATAACATAATTATGAAAAAATTACAGATTATTCTAAATCATGTTTAAAAATAATACGACAAATTTAGTAACGGTTTACTATCTGAATCATAAGTTTTTTTAATAAATAACAGTATTTTTTAAATCTGTGCTTTAATAAAAATATATGGAAATGTATTATAAAATAAATGACAAAAATCTCAATTTTTTAATATATTTTTATTATTTAATTATTAATATAAGTACATTATGTATTCAAGATTATTTACGTAGAGTTACATTGCGATGCATGAACTAGTTGTCCAATAAATAAACAAAATATTTATTTATTCTCTATCTTTGTAACTAATCAGTAAATCGCAATAAAACTTTGCATAAATTAGTTTGAATATTCAAAGTACTTAAAAGAAACATTTTTTAATCATTTTTAAAATTTTAATTTTTAATAAAAATAAAAAAAATAAATAAATTACAAAAATATGTTATTAAATAAAAATATAATCTTATTCACACTTTCATATGTATATATCATAGTTTATTTGAAGTGTAAATATTTAACATACTTCTAAATTTAATTTTCTTTAAAAGGAGAGAGACTGTATGTCTAATACAACCATAAATAATTCAATGTGAATTTTTACATATTATATATGTACATACATACCATATTTATAATCCTTTTGAATTACGAGCCAAAATATCATCGGAAAAACACAGCTACACTACTTGAAATTCTTATTCTCTATTCCTTATTCCCTATTTTCTTTGATTCCACAGCCCCTGAGTGTAGCGTTACAATTATTAAAAATTCTAAAATAGCTCCTATATTCAATTTAGGGATGCTCCGATATGATTTAATATTTTGAAATATATATCATTTGATATTTGATATTTTGCATCAAAACTTCGAATTTCCTTGGGATTTCGTATCGTAGCATATTGGATTTGGAACCTATATAGATATCAATTGAGTCAATATGTCGATGAGGAAGATTGTGTTTCCAAAATTCACTATCAGTCTATCAGCAGCCAGCACAAAAAGCTATTTAAGTGCCTAAGTAGCACAGCAGCGCTAAAAAGTGCTTACATACGCTTTTTTAACGCTTTGTAGGCACTGCGTGCTACTTGAGTAGGGATATATGATAGGGATATCGTACCAAATCATTTCCAGTCAATATATTGCCTTACTGCGTATTTTGATTTATATCGATATGAAATATCAAAAATCTATACTCCTTCGCATATCCTTAAATCAGTTATTAAATCGCTATCAAAAGATGTGTCTCGTGCAAGTACACATACTTATAGCACAAGATCATATAGAATCGATTGTGTATATCAATCGTGTCAATTGCTGAGTTTTCAAGATTATCAGATCTCAGAAACGGGTGGAACAAATTTTTATTAGGTTTAATTAATCAATAATTAATTTGTATGAAAACAATTTCTTCATTTTTTTCTCTACGTGTCCTAAAACTGAAGATATTACAAAATTTTAATGTTGAAATATTTATTTAAGAAACATCACTTTGTCGTCATTATTATACTTTCTTCTTTTCAATTATATATTTAATGCATATTTGTTTTTTTATATATCTGTCTTTTTGCATATTTGTCCTTTTCTAAAATTCCTGTTATACAATTTCTGTACAGTTCATTTTCAGCACATGCAGCGCTCGCAGTAGCACTAACTAGAATTTCTATAATACTAAAGTTCCTACATTATTATTATTATTATTATCATCATTATTATTATTGCTATTATCATTTCTATTATATTATTATTATTATTATTATTAGAAACTCTAGCACTTTACTGTGAAGGCTTTTGACAGGTCTACTTTTGATAGAATTTTGAGTGTCTTTTAAGTAAAAACTAAAGATTAACCTTCAACTACACTTAAGTTCGAAAACATCCTAAGATAAACGTTCCGTAAGTGACCGGACATATATCTATGTGCACAAAAAGAATCCATTTTGAGCCACTCACATTCAGTCATCAATTGTATAAAATTTTGTAGATAATAATGAATAATAACATTTAAGCAAAAATAGGTTTAGATCTTCAAATCCCCTCCGAAAATAGTTTTGATCTTCTAACGAGGTTTAAAGATCTGAACTTATTTTTTCGTAAATGCTATCATTATTATTTACAAAATTATATATAATTGATAACTAGACGCGGATGGCTCAAAATCCTTATAAAAATAAGCGAAGTTTTTTATTCTGTCTCTCTCTCTCTCTCTCTCTCTCTCTCTCTCTCTCTCTCTCTCAAATGCTTTTTCATTACAATATTATAAGATTGTATTTAAAGATTACAAGTAAATTATAACACTATATTTAAAAAAGTATTTGAGATTAATAATAAACAAATAAAGTTTTGTGTAAATGTCCGGACATAATAGGTACATGTCCGGTTACTAGAACGTTTATTTTATTTGAACAGAAAGCAAAAGAATCTCCATCTTACGACGACTGATAGAGAATAGTTCAAAATATTTTACAATTCTTACAATTTAGAACCTTATTGTACCAATCATACAGATTGTACAGCATCAAGTTGAAATGCGTTGCTGTAGTCAAAGATTAACATTGAGGAAAATAACGTTATATATACATGTGTTATATAATATAGTATAATATATTTTTATTGTTGTCTTTACTAAAAATAAGGCAAATAATATATTGTAATAAGATAGTATATTATTAAATTATCAGTATGGTGATTCCGCCCAAAATTATTGTTTTGCACAGCAGAGATTTTCTTAATACACTCTATTTTTTAGTCTTAATATTAGCGCAATTTTTTGATATCATTATCTTCAAGTGTCATACGCTCACAGCGTGTATTTATAAAATAATTTTGTCAGTAACATAATTGTCTATAATTCTTACTTTGATTAAAATAATATCATCTATAACTTCAAAAAACGTTTTTTTACAAAAGGCGCATATACTTGGAGTTTTTTATTTTTCTTTGAAAAGATAATTTTTAATAGTAGATACAATAATTATATTGATGAAATGGATATAGATACAATTCTATCTTATTGAATAATTTATAACCATTCGTCTACTCATTAATTGTAGATAGATCTAACTTCACACGGTTATTTTATATAGCAACTCATTAATTTATCCATTTATTATTTATCAATCCCCTATTTATGATAAGTGGAAGAAGATTAAGTCAATATTTAATTTTCCCAAATATAAAATTAATTTTCTCAAGATTTCTCGAAAGGAATTCTGTTGCTTTAAACCCTGCGGTTGTGCATTCGCTGTGAAATGTCAATTACTACGTTCGTACAGGTTTATTGTCGTTGCTGGCTGATTGGCGTGCGGACAACATTACGAGATGAACCGAACGCGATAATTAATTATTCGCCCGGTGATAATTAATTTCGTGTACACGGCACACGCACGCCGGCGCGTCGTAGCTACAATAGCAAAATTAGCGGCGCACACAATGCAACCGTGCTCATTACAGTTAATCAGTTGGACTGTCATGGGACAATCGATACGATTAACAGTCACTCAGTACAACTAGTGATGCTGATATCTAATAAGATATCGAATGCAGCATTATACTTCAAAAATTAGGTTCAAGTCCTGATTAAGAAATAATCGATATCGATTGCGACTACAAGGAATTATTCATCTGCACTTAAGGGGTTGAAGATGATTAGTGATGATTGTAAATAGCACAGACAATTTACGTGTCATTGACACATCACTACGTCAATATTTCATTCACGCTTACCACACATACACAAAAATTTTCGTATAATAATAACGTTTTAATTAGATGTCTAAGTTCAATTCTTTCAAACAATAAGAACTCTACGTTGTTTTTTCATGTAAACTACTAGTCTGTAGATTATTATTTCATAAGTACAAATTGCACAGCTTTTATACGAAGCAAATGTTGTTACGATGTGACGGCTCTAGAGCGCCATATTGGACTAAGAGAGACCTTAGTAAGGAGACCTTAGTTTTGAAATTTTTTTACATTTTCGACATAAACTCCATCTTACAGACTTAAGTACACGTATTATTGCGTGTACTTTAATCCTGGAAAAGAATTTTTGAATTAAAAGAAGAAAAAAGTAATTAATTGTTAATTAACTGTATAATTGTTACACAAAAATTATACAGTTTAGTCAGTACAATTTAATACAGACGACTTTAAGATTCCTTGAAGATAGATAGTATACTTCGCGACAAAACCATCCAAAAGTTAAGTCTCATTGTGCGCTCATTGGCGATACCCCCACTCCCTCCAGTGAGAGAAAAGTTTTGATTGCGCCTGCCCCACACGCGAAAAAAAATGAACAAATAAACGCAGACATTGCCGATATTGCCAGATGCTCACTGGCCGTCCCTTTCACTCCAATCGCCTCTATATATGCCGAACAAAATGAAAAATTGCATTTTTTAATTTCATGGCTCTATTTTAACCCAGGAATAGGCGCGTCTTGAAACTAATATTAGTAGGCGCGTCCTGGTCATTTTGACCGAAATATATTTTCGCATATATATGTATTATAACTAGAATACATATATAATTATAATCACTATAAGTAATAATTAGTAAGAAAATGAGACTACACTCTAATTACACTAATGTGAGTGAGTTTACGTACTATTGCGTACCGAAACAGATGTATTCCGTCTCGGTTTGGGTGTAGCATCCCTAATTTTTGTCAAGCTGCCGAGCTTTTTCGTGATTGTTTCCTTTTTTTGATTTGTTACCTGCATTTTCGAACTAGTTTTATGGCCAAACTGCGGCCGGAAGAGCTAATCTGCTGACTGCGAGAGCCAATAAAAGAAGAAAAATAAGACTGACGTAAGTGCACGCTCTACGGTCTTTCAGATCGACCAAATTTTATGTAGATATAAGCGTGTTTACGTCATCTATTTTCGCATACTATACGAAAAAACATTAACAAACATTTACATAAAGATAAAAATATAATAGTGCCAATAAATTGAAAGATATAAATAGAAAACGAAAGAGTACGGCAAAATGACCGTAGAGGGACTAAGGGCGCGTCCCGGGTTAAGAACTGGACGGTAAAATAAACATTAAGGGCTACGAGTCAAATTTTAATATTAAAATTATTCAAACGTTTATTCGGACCTTTTTGTCAGGCCATCTTCAGTGTTTACAATGTTTGGAAAATTCAACCTGTACGTAATAAATTAATTTTCTGTAACGGTTGGATACATATAATTCCGAACTTAATAGTTACATAACATTAATATAAAATAAGTTAATAGTGTCATAAAAATATGAACGGTAAAAAATTATGAAATTTTTTACAATATCCGTTTCATATTTCTTCATTACATCATGCTCGTTTTTTATTAATCTTAATGCTAGTTTAGGCCCTACAAAAATAAATGTGACATTTTCATGAACTTTGTATAGACGACACGTATAAAAAGTGTAGTTTTTAATTATTTATATCTCAGTATTAAAACAGTCAATCATTATAATCGTACAAGTGTCAAAGTCTTCTAGTACAATATATAGATTCAATTTTCAAAAATTCATATTGTTTTCAATTCACGACTATATACACTACCTTAACATGACGCGACGAACGAATGGAGATAATGCGCGATTAACGTGTGAGGTAATCGGCATGTGTAAAAATCTACATTTGATCTCACAGTGAGATAAATGAGACGAGGGAAGTACTGCCGCAGTGCAAATATGTATCAGTGCTAATTACAAAACTGAAAGCACGTTCTCCGTACTACGGTAAGATCGTGTCTCATATAGCCGCAGCAGCCTCGTTAACTGGCTGCCACGCGATATTGTTGGCACTGTATGTGTATATACAAACACACATACACACACACTTCATCCCCGCGCACACATATACGAAGACGCTTGCGTACGTGTGGGGACACAGGAAACTACGACGAAAGTTATATCTTATAGTTACAGCATGTTATCGCGAAACTTGTACAACGTAACATATATACGGGATGGAAACTGCACGCAAGTACCACATGTGTACCGGGTGTCACGGTAATAATCGACCCTCACTCGCGCACGTCAACGTGCCGTGTACGATCGACCCCTCAATTAGATTCGTCTGTTCCCTTATTTCCTCCTTCTCCTGCAATTCATTGCCGCATGACAACAAGGCTGTTCTTTTCAAAAAGACACGCATAACAATTATGTTCTGCACTTATGTATATGTGCGCGCGCATGTGTATGTGTGTAGTCAGAATAATAAAGAATTCTCTAAAGAATTTGGAGAATTAAAGATTCAATACTATTATATTAATTTAATTACGCGATAAATTATATAAGTAAAGCGTGACTGAATGCATTTATAATAGTTTAATACATCTTTTTCACTGCTTAATCCCAACTAGTTATGAAAACTGTATTTAAGTTTTAAAGCGTCCAGTTTGAAGTGCAAAATGTAAATAAATCTCTGTCTTATGGTAATAGAGAAAGGTTCAAAGGTTTTTAACCTACATTTAGAACCTTATAATATCAATTGTACAGATTGAGCAATTATCGCATATAATTCGTTTTGAATCCAAATGACTCGTTGCTGTTTAGGATTGCTACAATCAAGGATAAAAAAAATAAAAGCTTTCTTCATTTATTTGTATATTGTTCACATTAATCGATTCTCACTTAACATTGAAAAAAAATTAAGCTTTTCATGAAAGCTTCACTTTTATGATGCGACAGTTTTCTTCTATTGTTCTATTCAATGACAAGAATGAATTTCTTTTCTAAAAGACACGCAACATATTTCAAATTTATTAAGATTTAAAATTCTATAATAAAGAATATAAAATCAAAGATTTAGAACTATATTATAATGTATATAATGAATTATAAAATGATAAAATGTAAAGTTGAATGTATTATATGTACAATAATAATTTACTTTTTTATTACTTATATTAAAACAAAAAAATAAAGTTTTTAATAAAAATTTACTTTTAAAACGTTATGGTTTTT
>JAANIC010006522.1:1887639-1901618 GCA_017607545.1 Acromyrmex charruanus
TTTATGTTATGTTATAATGAAAAATTTAATGAAGAAAACTTTCGATTCGCGATTTAATGAAAAATTCTCTAATAAAGAATTCGGAAGTAAAGATTCGAAATTATAAATTTTAATGTACGCGATAAATTACATAGGTAAAATATATTTTTTAATTTATTATACAATAATCTAATTTTTTAAATTTAATCTTTATTTTTTACTATTTGAAAACAAAACGATAAAACTTTTCGTGAAAGATTCACTTTTGACATGTAACAATCTTTTTCTATTGTTCTATTCGATATAATATGATGTCTTTTCTTTTCGAAATGGCACACAATATATTATGTAATTAATGAAATTCTCTAGTAAAGAAGAGAGAGAGAGAGAGAGAGAGAGAGAGAGAGAGAGAGAGAGAGAGAGAGAGAGAATTTGAAGTGAGAGAAGATCCAAAAAAATCTTGAAAAAGATCCAGAATTATATAAATTTAATTTACGCAAAGAGTTAATTGATAAAATGTGATTCTGAATGTACATATTGTATATAATTAAATGTATTATCATGTAATTTATATCTTCTTCACTGTATTAAAACAAGAAAACAACCGCAAAACTCTTGTTAGGATATTTTTAATGAATTTTTGATAATTTAATAAAAAGTTTTCTAAGGAAAAATCCAAAATCTAAGATTTAGAATTGTAAATTTAATTTACATGAATTATACAGATTAAACGTGATTATGATTATGCATTTCAAATGTTACGTTCACTTTTGAAACGCGACAATTTTGTCAATTGTTCAATATTATTTACATAAAAAATACTTTTTTATTTTATAGCATCTATCAAATAAACCTATCAAAAATAACATATCATCTAAACACATTGCAAAATTGTCGAGAATTAATTAACTCCACTCGCACTGCATTGCGTGTCTTTGCATTGTCCCAGTTTCACGATAGTATATGTTCACATACGATGCAAATAATTCGCCGTAATATTAGATTTACTCGTCACTTTGATATTTTGAAATAAGAGAGCCAGGAGACGTTTTGAAATATTCTTTCTCCCAGATTCCCTGGGCATGTCAAATTAACCGTGACGTCAGAAACTATTGAGTTTTAGGCACTATAAATTTCTTATAATAAATGCAGAATATACTACTAATCAGCATCGGTGACTTAAGGACAAAGGGACTTGCTTGTCTCCTAGTAGCGCATATGCATATGCTGTGTTATGCAGGTTCTAATTTCCAACAGCGTGTTCCGCCCTGAAAACTAGCTCAGACTTCTTAGCAGAGGATTACATATGCCGTCTATCTAGCCTTTACTTCTATTGTTGAAAAAAATGTGTCGAATTTAATATAAATCGCATGTCCCAAATGGTTCATTAAAATTTTTGGTTAATTTAACATAAGATAAATATGTTCGAAGATTACACAAATATTAAGAAAATAAATATAAAAAAAGATAATATCGACATAGTTTGTAAACAAACCGTGGAAGCATATTTTTTCAGTAAAATTTACATTTATGTGTTAAATTAACCCACATTTTATTCATTTATCTTATAATTTGCGTTTTAAAACACTTTATTTTACGTTATTTATTTTACGTCATTTATTTATTTATTCATAAATTTTGTCATTTTGACTAAGAAATGTTGAATATCAACTTAACACAAAATCTTTAAAGCCATGATCAAACTATAGATTGCCGGTTACTGTTTTATTTTAGCCAATCATGATGCAGCGAATGCGGGTTAGGCAAAAATAGACAATCGACAACCATAATCGGCAACCTGTAGTGTGATTACGGCTTAAATAACATAATCATGTTAAATGTTAAATAAACATTCGAATATGTTAAAAAATGCAACACAAATTGTGTTAACAAGAATGTGAGTGGATCGTTTCCTTCTTACATAATTTTCTTTTATTATGTAAGAAGAAATAGATTTAGAATTTTTATAAGACATTTTTATATAATGATATAAGATAATTTAAACTTTTAGAAATATTTAAAAAAATGATAAAATAATCAATAATTGGAATAATTAAGAAAATTAATTAGGAAAAACTTTCTAGCTTCTAATGTTATTTAAGGGAAAGAAAAACAACTTTTCATAAGTTTTTTGACTGGTGTAGACAATTTAAGAAACTTTATGAATGTTTTTATTTAAAGAAACTAAAAAGAAAAATAGAAAAACTAAAACCCCACAAAGCTAAAAACTCAGAAACAAACAAATCAAAATACATATGGGATTAAAGAATGTAATTGTACGTAATAGAAAAACAAATCTACAGCTTTTCACTATGTCCAAAAGACATAAAAAAAAGGATAATTGGATGTTTAAAAAATGGAAAAAGAGATGTATTTAAACAATTAAGATTATTAAAATTTTTGGTAATTATTCAGATTGATGGATACAGTGCCGATAATATTGACATATGTTGTTAAAGATCGCCACTTTTGAAGTCATTCAGAGTCATGACTTTGTCCATTAATCCGATTACCAAATTTTTTAGCATTCATTGCTATTTATCGAAGAAAAAGAATTCGTTCTTGTAGATAGTCAGGAAATTTTATGGATATTTTAATTCTCTTGTAGGATTTTGAATGAGGAGAACTGAAACAGCACATGTTCGTCTAATATGTACAATATTTAGTATTTACTGAGTGACGTCGACGTCTTACGAGCGACTAATTTACTTAACTACACAAGGTACACGTTCGTATATTCGAGATAATTTGTCCTAATACATATACATATATAAATATAGTTACGCTCACCGATAAGAACATCCTATTCTACACTCTCGTATAAAGAAACTGATAAAGATAGTAAAAGAAATGAAAAGTTATAAAATTGAGAAATAAAATAATTGAAATATATAACATAAAAAGAAAACAAAAAATTGTGAAGACTTGGAAATAAAAAAATTGAAACAAACATGACATAAGAAAGTAAAAAAAAAGCAAAAAGCCGCACTAATGACTCAAGAATTAAAAAACGAAATAAATGTAACATTAAAAAAAAACAAAAATTGTGTAAAAATAAATCGACAATCTTTGTTTTTATCTAAGCCTATACACATAAAATAATGTATAATTAGATATAAAAGGAATGGAAGAGAAAATTATTTATATTGATATTGAGATTAATATTTCAACTTTTAAGGCTATTTATTAAAGCAATCGAATGTTTCAGACGAATTTTTGGATTGTTGTAAACAATTAAAAAAATTTTATAGAATTTTATGGATTTTCCGATTTTCTCGCATGAAAAATTTAACAAAAAAAGTAGAAAAAAAAGAAAAGCCGTAAAGCTAAAGACTCAGAAATAGAAAAATCAAAATAAATGTAACATAAAAAGAAAACAAGAAAGTTTATGTGGAAAATCTACATCACCTTTTATTCTTATCCATGCTTGTATACATAAAGGAAAGTATAATTAGACAAAAGGAATGGAAAACCGTATACAGGAATGTCCACCTATCTCGAGCATCTGAAATATCTCGCTTGGTTTTTATGATAGGAAAAAATGTTTCAAATGAAAGTGGAACGGTTCAAGGTGAACGCGTATCAGTTATGTTGTTTTTCTTCTAGGTGGAAACGCCAAAAAGATATAAAGATCACCTTTTTTAAATAGAATTGTATGATATTTTTTTACACAATATGATTCCTTTAATTATTCTGCATATTGAAGCAATTAATTCATCTCATTATTCTGTTCATAAAAGTATTAAAATATGATAAAACAGTTAATAGTTTAGGTTCCATATTTAACATTTTATATCAAAATATGCAAAAGTAAAATATAAAAATCTTGTAAACTATCAGTTTTTTTATAGTTACAAGTTACTTTTTTAGTAAATTTATTGGTAATTGCGTTATTTTTTTTTAGTAACTGCGAAGATAACGTAGTTACATTTGATTAGTAACGGTAACAAATTGTATAGTTACTTTTATCATTACTTTGCATACGATTGGACACTTAAGTCACTCATTGTTTGAGACTAAAAAGTCTCTAGGCATCCGTCTGTTGTGAATGGTAGTCGTCGACTTTAAAAGAATAATGGAAAAGTTACTTTCTCAAATAATGATCACTGTAACAAGTTACTTTTAAAATTTGGTACTTTTTCTACTCGGTAACGAGTAATTGTAACTTGTTACTTTTAAAAATTTTCCATTCCCTGAAAAAAATCATATAATTCTATTTAAAAAAATGAAGGGGTGATCTTCGTATAGAAGGTCACTCCTTTTTGACATCTCCACCTAGAAAAAAAATTTAAAAGAAAGACTTAGAAGAAGACCAACATAAATACGTCCAAATACGATCAAAATATCCTCCTCAAAACCGTTCCACTTTAATTTGAAACAATTTTTCGTATCAATAATTTTAGAGAAAATTGACTGTATTAATTAAATGGATTATCTTGTATAGAGACTAACTTAGAGATTTTAATTTTAATATTGTTACAATTAATACTAATTATTAAATAATGTATTAATGTATGTAAATTTTATTCATTCAATATTCATTTTCTTTTACTGTAACAGAACAAAAATTGTAATAGGAAAAGTAATGAATCATTACTTTCTAAATAACGATAACTTTTTAAATAACTTGTTACAAAATATTACAACATATTACATATCACATTACTATTCTGATAATTTTTTATTCTGACTACTTTTATAATACAACATTTTCAATCCTATATAGATTAAATATGCCCATCTAAAGCAAAGCCGGCATAAATGTATTTTCAGTTTAATGAGAAGATGAAGATACTCGCTTGACTGGATTTATAAAATCGGTATGATTCATATTAACAAAATACAATGTTTATATACACATATGTATGTATATACATTGGAAAAAGAAAACGAACTGTTACTTTTGAAAAAATTTATTGGCAGATGGAAAGGAGTATGTCGTGGTTTTCCACGTCGTGTTCGCGAAATCTATTCGGCTGCAACGAGCGGGACGTGTCGTTGCTCGGGTCACCACAGAGGTTGGTAGGTGCTGAACGCTTAGCTTGATATTGATCGACCTTCTCCACCGTCCTACTCCCTTCTCTGTTCGCATGGACTCGCGCGTCGAGCCGCCGCATCTCCGCGCAAAGTAACGCCGGAGTGACGTAACGTCGTGCGGAGGGGGGCAGCAAAACAACCATCTATCCTCTCCCTCCCTCCTCCCACCCTTTTTCTCTCATTTTTGCCTCTTGCAACCACCCCTTCGACTAGCGCCGTGCAGCAACAATTTGTCACTCAAAAATTACTCTCTAGAGAAAAAAGGTAGACAAATCGAACACAAAAACCTCGGGTAAGTTTAAAGAGAAAATAAAAAAAAAGAGAATCGTCGGAATACTTCGTGATATCGCATCTTATTCGAGACGGGTATGAGCGTTGCAGCTAGGAAAGATTTTCGCAAAGCTTGAATAAGTAGCAAAAAAGAAATCTTGGAAATTAAACTTATACGTCGACATTATATATTTATCTATAGCTTTGCATTTCACGGATGGAAGGTGTTCAGAAGATTTATAGGAAAGTGGAGATCTCTGTAGAAGTGGAGATCTTCACTTCCCCTTTCTCAAGCACGAAGATGATTATAAATTTTATATTGCGCGAAAATGGGCGTTACATTTATTTCGGCGACAAATGTCTGGCCTAAGTAACTGCTCCGCGGAAACTCTATTCAAAAATGATTATTTCGTCAGTGTCATCTCGTTAACCAAGCGTAATCAAGAGAATGACGGTTCCATTCTACTCGAATAATTGGAGAAACATTGCCGCGGAAATTAGCGCGACAGCGATATTTAATTAGCAAGCGACACAGTCCCCTTTAAAGGGGGTTGGAAGGGAACGCTGTCGAATATTGCGCGGAAATAGGCGCCCCCCCTTCCTGCAACCTGCAACCGGATGCAACTTCAAAGGCAGCACTTCGGTATCCTATGGGAATTCCGGGGTGAGTGAAGATGGACCGAGGGACGGGCGTGAGACAGAGTGTAACAGCTTCGCCGCACGTTTGTTAATTAACGCTAATTAATTAAGGAGTCCCACTGCGTACGGACACATCTACTCGTGCACTGCACTACAACCCCTATCAGTTAAGCGCTAAATCGAGTTTCGACCACATTTTCATCAGTTTCCCGTGTCTTCTTTTTCCATTCTTTTTTTTTTTAAGAAAGAAAAAGCTTTCCTCATATGATAACTTCACGTAATCGTAAATGAACATTGCACGAACTAGATTATTTACGAAAATTAATAGATAATATTAATATAAATTAATTGAAATGTACGTTTCAGCTGATTGCGAGTTTAAATAGATTTTTCATACGCATAAAAAAGAGTAAACGTTTTATTTGAGCAATAATAAGTGAAAAATCGACCGAATTTTGGTGTCTAATAATATTTTTGCGTGAATTTTACAATTTCCCAAGTTTATGCAAATTGTGCGCCGATAGATAAGTATTTATCAATTTTAAAACATAATCCTCAATTGAATTAAATTTACAAGCAATTAATATACTATTAATCCTAACGAGCATCTTAAATCACTTTAAAGAATTTATTACAAAAAGTATTATTCCAGTCAGGATTCGAACATAGACATTTCTTACATTCCTTACATGATGAGAGTCTTTATCTACCAATTAGGCTACTGAAGCAAAGAAATTGTAAAATTTACGCAAAAATGTTATTAGACATCAAAATTCGCTTTAAATCGAAGACTTCCACTTCTTCGATTACATTTGTGTTTTCATTTGAGGTTTAATTAAAAATATTTAAAAATTATGCTAAGTAATGACTTTTCAAATCGAGTTCACTCAATCATCTGTCACTAGGATTAAACGATCATGAATTCTAAGATAGCTATGTAAATAAATAATTAATAAAGCTACAATTACACATAGTAACTTTTGAAAAGTTTCTGTAGAGGTAGTGTATGAGGAATAAGGGCACATATCTTTTAGTATTATATATACCTTCTATAGCTACATATTGAGCACCGTATCTTGAACAATAAAAATGTCGCAAGATACATAAAAAGTATATTTTCTTCCCAAGAGAAATTTATTGCGTCAAAATGCCTTTCAATATTATTGCCTTTGATAAAACATAAAGTATCGAATTGCAAGAATAAAGAAGCTTTAAGTCTACAGTAGAATAATTCGATCGCAAAAGAGGGAAGAAGGATGTGAGTGTTCTTGCACCCTCGCGCTCTTTCTTATTTTAGAAAATCTTGACAAGCGATGTCCTATGGTTGTCATATACAGAATCATAGACAACACCACGTTTGTCGAACGCCAGAATTTAACGTTATTTTCCGACGCTGATTCTCGAATTGTCGCGCCCGTTCGTCATCGGTTCGTTTCGAGATAAAGCTTGTCTTTGACATCGAGGACATAGCGGACATTGAGAGTCCTAACGCGAGAGTGTCGGCTATCGAACGAACAAGAAGGAATTAATTCCCCTGTGACCTGTCGGCCCATCTCGTGGCCGATCAACGCAAAATTCGATTCCTTCGATCCTTTCAAGCAACCAAACAATCAGCACTTTAATGACTTGAACGCAAATTGGTGGTCCGATTCTCAGATTATTCGGTATTGTCGAAGCTTCGCCAATAGAATACTTAACATGGCGATCCTAATTAACGACGTATAATTTCTCCTTTAATTGAACATATTCAATTTTTATCACAAATCTCAATCGATGAACGTATCTATCACTCTTAATTGTCTGTCTGCACAAAAGATTTTTCAATTATGTTTTTCAAAAGCTAAAGAGCTTTTCAAATCGGTATAATTAATTTGATGTCAAAGCTCATAAATTTAAATTGAAAAATATATATGAATTATTCCGAAACTATTCTATACATGAATTACTCTAAAAGTTTGAACATTATTTTAATTTTCATATCCACCATATTAATTTTACCATTTTTTTTTAATCAACTTTGATATCAGATTAGTGTTCAATGATCTGAAAAATCCATAAATTTAACTAATATTATATTCCTTTTAAGGAGTCATAAAGACGATTAGTTATATTGAAAGTAGCATTTACACAGACGATTTTTGTGTCATTAACACATTACTATATACTATTACGTCAACATCTCACACATACGTAAATTATAACAATAACGTTTTAATTAGGCGTTTAATGCTCGTTTTCGCCAATGTAGATTAACTTTAATCTCGGTTCAACTTACTTTTCGTCTTTTTCTAGTTTAGAACTAGAAAAAGACGAAGAGTAAGTTGAACCGAAATTAAAGTTAATGTATATTGGTGGAAATGAGCATAAATCCAATTTTAAGAACTCCACGTTGTTTCTCTGTGAAAACTATTAGTCTGTGGATTACTATTTCGTAAGTACAAATTGCACAGCTTTTGTATGAAGCAAATGTTGTCAATATGACGTGACAGTTCTGGAACGCCATATTGGACTAAGAAGTGGACTAAAGAAATATCGATTCGAAATTTTTTGTCATATAAGCTTCACCTCATAGATATACGTATTAATGCGTACTTTAATCTCGGAAAAGGATTTTCAAATCAGTAAAAGAAAAAAAAAGTAATTATTATACAAAAATTATATGGTTTAATCGATAATGCAGACAACTTTAGGATTCCCTTAAGGGCTAAAAATCTTAACGACATATTTAATTTTGATTGCAATGGAACTTCTCCAATATATCACATACTGTAGTTAAAATATTTCAAATACAAAATAGTCATGTTTTAATTCCAAATTTCTTAAAATTCTAAAATGATGGAGCAATTTGGTAAAAAAATTTAAAATTATATAGAAATCTACGAAAACCTGCTTTATACTTATGTATTATTTTGTTAAATAGTATCAAATGAATTTAATAATTTATTTTTTTTATTTTCATGCATCGCTATTATTTATATACTCAATTTATTAAAAAAAGAATGTTATTTTTTATTTTTACTCCAAAATTCACTTTAGATTATAATATTTATCAGATTTTAAAATAAAAATCTGGAATGCATTTCTGTCTTAAATTTTTATGTATTATACTATATATATATATATATATATATATATATATATATTCATATTTATTAATNAATATGGAGAATTTAGTGCTCTTTTTGCTAATTTGTTACTCGAATCCCGATTTTGTTGCTCTAGCCGTTTAGCAAAAAATTATTTTTCTGTTGATTTTTAATAAAGTTAGAATGTACATAAAAAATAAAAACACGCTATAATTTAGTACTAATTATGTAGCTTTTAATATACCATAGTTTAAATTCCGGTGCAACCCTTCACGCCTGAAACAACTCCAAAATGTGTGTCACACAAGAGAAAAATACTAAAAATAATAAAAATATAAAAAAAACTCTCACACTACAACTTTGATGCTAATTATGTAAGAAATTAACTGGGAATTAGACGTAACAGAAAAATCAACATCAGGACTGTGACTCAGTGATAGGACGAAAGTCTATCATTTCAGAGGAGACCAGGTCTCGATTCGAATCTCGGAGCGCCCTGATATTTTTCTCATGTTGTCACTTATTTCTTACAATTATAATAATTAATAACAACTATAATAATTTATGTTTAAATATAACTATAATAATTTATGTTATTATAATATAATTAGCACTAAATTATAGCATAAGTGTTTTTATTTTTCTTTAATGTGCGTTCTAACTGTATTAAAAGCCAGCAAAAAAATTTGCTAAACGGCTAGAGCAACAAAATCAGGATTAGAGCAACAAATTATCACAAAAAGAGTAATAAATCCTCCGAGTGTCTTATGCTTATATTGGCATTCTAGATTGATAGACATGTATATTCTAATCTTCTAAAAAGTATTAATCGTTATTCTTGCTTTCTTATTGTGTAAAAAGTTATGGGAAAAATTGTTTCAGAATACCCAAGGAATTGTTAAAAACCCGCTAATTACTTGACTTTTCCTAAGTATAACAAAACGTAAATCTCCCCATTATTTCTTCGCTGTTAAATCTCGAAGTATTCGTAATAAAGCCCAGTCCTTTCTCCAACTCTTGTGATTCTCAACCCTTCTAACAGCATTTTCGTTTCCGTCTCGTTTATAAAGCTTGCGAAGCTCGCAGTATAACTTACTTTTAGTTGCATCACAATTTTATTTGAAAGCTTTGCATTTGAATGAGACCAGTATCCTTAAGTTGTTTATTTTAATTACTGACATCCCGACGTTATCGATTAAAATTCAAGAAATAATTATAACTCGCTTCTCAATTAGTTAGCATTATTATTCATGTTTCGTGCTCAATGCATCCTTGAAAGCTTATCCAATATGATTAATAATAAACAAAATAATTTAATGGTAAATTAATATCTCAAGAAATAATTTTCATTGTTATCAAATATGAATTATGTGTCAATTATGCATGAATTCACGTAATCAATTTATCCGCAATAATTATTACATAATTATCTGGATGAAGTCAATAAGATCAAAATGGACGCAGTTTTATAAGCGCATGAGAAATCCGATTGCTCCACAAAATTTCATTCGGAAATTTGCGTGTTATTTTCCCAATTTTTCTGGTTCTTTATTTGTTTTATGACGTCTTATGACTATGACAAGAAAAATGACCTCTTTAAATTTAAAGAAAAAAAATTATGGACGGAATCCACAAACGTTGTTCAAATTTCAAGATGGTCTTAAGCTAGTGTTAAAAATATTATGAATCAATCAAAGAGCTTTATTAGCACCTTAAGACATTACACCTTGAGATGGTCCTGAAATAAAAAACGGACTATGAAGTATGAATACCGGCTTATATCTTAATGTATAGAATATAAATAAGTATACGTTTAAAACATATTTTTTTCTAAGCTGTGTAAAGCATATATAAAATATTAAAAATATGAATTAAACAAAAAAACTGAATGTATATTGATTTTTAAAAAAAAAAGAGCATTATTTTGACCAACCTTGGTCGCAGAATCCAACTCGTAGAAAGTCTTCGACGGTGACATTCATATTTCATCGTTGTTTTGTAACCTTCGACAAACTAGAAGAAAATGAATTCCGAAGCATCAGAAAAGACCCGAAGAGAATGGATGATGAGCCATTAAACATTTTATCATCTGATAAAAAGTCCCGTGAGCAAGATGCAACATTTATTTGCCAATAGACAGGCACTTTACGACGGGAATATATTGTATAATGACTGGGATATGAAAAAATTAAATAGCGACAGAAACGTTGCCACGTAGAACAAATAGTGTTCAGATAAATTTGTCGCTGAGCAAGAAAAAAATCAATTAAATTATATCTTTAAACAGCTTTTTTAAACTAAAGAAAAAATAAAAACTTGCTATCTCTTACGTCAGTCATATAACTTATGAAAAAGCGCATAAAGTCTCGAATTCAAGAAAATGCTAAGACCTATAAATTACAATTGCTACAAAAATTTTCGAATTAGTTTTATAAAGTGCAAAATTTTTTTACAGAATAAAAGTATGCACAAAAAAACGCACAGAGCACTTGATCTTACGAAAAAATCGAAAAAAATTAAAACATTTACTTATACTTTTGTCTCATACAACTGTCACCTGCTTGATATAAAAGTTTTATTGGTTACATATTGAAAATAAGCCTGCATCGCATTTTGCATTATTTAAACAAACAATATAATTGAGTTTGTCAATCGAATTGAGATTGAAAGCTTAGAAAAATTATTTACTTGAACAGTAATTACATATACATATATGTATGCTTAGCAAAAATTTGGAACGATAAAAAAAATAATTGTGTCCAGTAGATGGCTCGATCTTGCAAGAGATGGCAATGCCATCAAAAATAATAATAATGTTAGATAAGGACAGATATACGCATTTAAGTGAAATAGATAATATATGAAATTTAACTAAAGCTATTACTATTATCGATATTTTTAGTTTAGAATTGAAAAGTCTGTTTTATCGAGATCGATTAAAGCTCAGCTTTTGTTTTAAAATTTTCTTAAGTCTTAATCTACAATAGATTTTTAAGCCTTAAGCCATAAGAAATGGATGAATCACAGTCAATTATTCCCCTCGCATTCGACTATAATTGGTTAAATTCTTACGACTTAAGACTTAAGACCCGGTTGCACCAACGTTATTTTGACTTTAAGTGTAACTTAAAACTCTCTCTGCCTCATTTTAAAGCGAAAAAGAGACAGAGGCAGAGAGAGTTTTAAGCCTCACTTAAAATCAAAGTAACATTGGTGCAATTGGCCTAAAACACCTATTGTAAGGGAATCCTAAAGCCGTCTGTATTATTGACTAAATCATATAATTTTTGTATAACAATTATTTTTTTCTTCTTTTACAGATTCGAAAATTCTTTTCCAGAACTAAAGTATACGTATCTGTGAGGTGGAGTTTATGCCGAAAACGACAACAAATTTTTCTTAATATTTCAATTTTGAAATTTTTTGTTGTTCGCATAAACTCCATTTCACAGATACATATTAATCCATATATTTTAATCCTGAAAAAGATTTTCGAATAACATTGATATACGAAAATTTATGTGTACGTGAGATATTGAGTAGTATGTAGTATATGAGTAGTATGTAATAATGTTATCAATAGATTTGTTTTCTGTTCCTGTACTAGTTCAAACAGTACTAAAGCGTTTTCTGTTCTCAAAATGGCGACGCTGTTTTTGCCAATGCAACAGAACTCAGTTCACTGGCTGTACTAGGTCTGGAGTCAGTAGATCTGTTCTTTTTGGCTGAACTTTTGCACCAGTTCATCTTTCTTCCTTTTCTTTCCTCCTGGAGAGAAAAGGAAGAAAGATGAACTGATGCAAAAGTTCAGTCAAAAAGAACAGGCCTAGTGCAAGCAGTACAAGCACTAATACAGTGTACACAAAAAGCACAGCCACAGAAAACAGACCTTGTACAAATAGTGCGAGAGTTTATGAATAATAAAATGATAAAAATATATGTATAAATGATAGCAAGCTTACATACAAAAACATTTTGTATTATCATTATCTTTAATTAAGAATTTTTTAAATGGTGGAATTGCATTAATACAATTCATTTTCATCACCCGAATCTAATACTTCCATCGAGTTTCAGGTAAACAATATGGGACGTCATTTTTGGTTGCGTTCGAAAATAAGTGATTGGTGTTGGGATAAAAAGTAAAATTGACAGTAGAAATTATCAATGCTGCGTTTTGTTTCTCTCTCTCTGACTGCTGGCAGACTAAAATAATGGTGACTTAGAGTTAATGTTGAACAACGTGTTATATATTATGAGAACATTTAATGTTCTACTTACGTACATCTTGTGACACTTCAAATAGCTTTCTTCTTTATTTTTTTATAGTTATTATTATTTTTATCTCCCAGCAGTCCCAGCGGGAGAAACAAAACGCAGCGTTGATAATTTCCAATACTGCCAACTTTACTTTCTTTCCCAACACCAACTAAACTTATTTTTGAACGCAACTTTTATCTTGCACTACGTTTTTTATTCCTTGCCTGTACATTTATACTCGTCAGTTCTGAATTGCACTAGTTCAATTTTCAGTTCAGTTCTAATGCAATCGAACAGAAAACAAACCTAATGACACAGAGGAATTGTCTATGTGTAAGTGCTATTCACAATATGACTAATCCTCTTTAAGATCTTTTTAAAAAGCTTAAAATTTTATAGTCACCTATATTTTATTAGCAACTGTCTACATTATACTGATTAAATTATTGAAGAAATTTGAAACAATAATTACTTTAAAAGTTAATTACTTTAAAGTTACCTACACATTAAATCCAAATCTACACATTAAATCGGACACATATACATATACATATATCATGTTCTATATAACAACCACATATCATTAATCTTATCAAAATATGAATATATAATCTTGCGTGCGAAATTCAATTTACTTAATTATTATATCTTTAAAATTATTTTTTAAAAATATGTAACAAAATAAGTTTCTTTAAAAAATAGTTTAAG
>JAANIC010006522.1:1901785-1912906 GCA_017607545.1 Acromyrmex charruanus
TTTCCAAAAATAATTTTTGTCTGTCAATGTTTTTCTGTAAAGTTGATTGTATTTGAGTAAAAAATTATTAAATCCAATATTCAGCGATTTTTAGTAAATAATATCTTGTTAACTGTTGCGAAAATTGCAAAATGATAGAAGACTCAATTTAGTCCGTTCTATCTACACAAGAGTGCTTGGCAAAAAGTTTCGGGACACCCTGTATAATTAAAAAATTTTTAGTATATATATATATATGTATATGTATATGTATGTGTGTATACATATATATATGTATCTATATATACATATATGGATACATATTTCTTCAAGTTTACATTCTTATCGAAGACAAGAGCAAGGAAATGCAACAAGCGGAAATTCCTGGCACAACGGCAACAACGATGACAAAAAGTAATTTTCTATCGTGCTCATAGTATAGCGCGTTAATGAGCGCAATTAATTCATCTGATTAATAGCCGCGACAGTCGACGCTGCCGCTCCTGTTCCCTAGCTCTCAACCGATTCTTTCACCTACCTTCTTTTCCGCGATATTATTTATTGCCAACGGCATATTATATGTTCGCTATTACGTCTCACGGAAACGGCTTTTGCATAACCAGCTCAGATTCGATCGTATTTAATTACTGCATACCCTTGTCAAGTATTATACCCAACGGAGAAAAATAATTTTGCTGTTGTAGCAAACCTGTCATTGCTACTGCATATTCGTAATGGCAGCGATAAAATTTAGTTGATACAATCAGTTTTAGAAATTATTTGTTATTAAAGTAAAGAATTTGTTTTGTTGCTAACAGATAGAAAAAAATTTGCCTTTAAAACCAAGTTAATTCCTTATTAAAGCAAAATAATGTGTTTTTTAATGTGTTCTAAGCTAATTTTTTTGTTATTAGAGCAAAATCATTACTGCTTATACAAATCCATTAAGACAGTAAAAGAAATTTGTTATTGTAATCGATTCGTGTTATAATAGCAAAACTTGATTTGTTAGAACACGCCTTTTATCCTGCGTATTCTCAAATGATTGTTGTTTCCTTTCTGGAGTTTTCTTACTATAGTGTCGCTGCGTCCATAAACGTGTTGTCGCGAGTGATCTTTCAATATCTTATCGCATTTATTTTCGTTTTTCCTATTATTCACATACTTTTGTTACTTTATTCAACGTCGACTTGTATTCATAATGATGAATCTACTGAATCGAAATCTACTGAACAGTTGGGAAATGCCTGAAGAAATTATTTCAAAATTAATACATCTTTTTAATACATCTCTCGATCATGTTTATTGCCTATAAGAATAAGCAATTTTACTTTCATAACTTTTTACATTATGAAAAAATAATAAAAGCAACTTTGCTTTCTTAGCAACATGATTTTACAGAATTATTCGAAAGAAGGAGATAAACACAAATCAAAATATAATAAAAGAAAACTAATAAAAATTAATTTTTTTATTAGATTTTTATATTGTATTTAATAAATACAAATCTAATTAAAAAATTAATTTTGATTAGTTTTTATTTTATTATATTTTTATTTGTGTCTATTTGCTTCTTTCGAATAAATCTGTAAAGTTGTATTGTTAACAAAATAAAGTTGCTATTATAGTAAAGTTATTTCGCTCATACAATCAAAATACATCATTAATTTAGCAAATATGTCTTGCTACAATAGCAAATTTGATTCGCTCGTGTAGTTCAAATAAATTGTTTGTAGAACAAGATCACCTTATTGTAGTTCTTCAAATGTGTTTTTGTAGCAAACTGTATTAGTAATTCAACAAAAAAGATTGATTGATTAAAAATTCATTTATTCTTACAGCAAAATAATTTGTAGTTTTAGCTAAATTATATTCAGCAAATAGTAATCAGAACTTTTAACGAATCCCATTGCTGTCCACGTAATGGATCTAACTGATAGATTTTGCTACAGTAACATAAAATCTGCTATGCTAGCAAATTATTTTTCTCCGTGGTCTTTATTACCGCATTATCACAACACAGTTCCATGATGACCCAAAATACTTCCGAACTCCAGCTTTCGATGGTAGGGATATGGAATTCATTTTAGGACAATAAATTTCAAATAATCACAAATCGCTGATGTGAGATTGTATAATAATAAAAACTAAAAAATGTTGAACTCCTTTTCAAACGGGTTATTTTTTCTTTGCTATAGATTGTGTTTAACAAACCGTTAATCGTGTAGCAAACATTATCATAACCAGAAATTCTGTTTGGCTTAATCAAAATGCCATTCTAGTTGGACCTTTTTGTTGATTTAATCAGGACATTTTTTTTTGTGTTCCAATTACTGTAGTGAAAGAAAAATTTGTGGAATTTGTAATTACATGTATTTACATGTTACTATAATTATTATTGCTTTATCTAATATTAGTAACACAAAATAACTATATGTATACTTCTATCAACACATATTAGCTATTAAGATACAGCTAAGAATATATTAGTATAATCTCTGCAAAGAAAATTAAATTGGAAGTATGTTTAATATTTACACTTCAAATAAACTATATACATATGACAGTTGTGTAAATAAGATTATATTTTTGTTTAATAATACATTTTTGTAATTGATTTTATTTGTTATTGTTAAAAATAAAAAATGATAAAAAAATTTAATTTTTTTTTTATAAATACTTCAAATATTCAAAAATTATGCAAAATTTTATTGCGATTTACTGATTAATTATACAGATATAGAACAAGTAACTATTTTGTTTATTTACTGGACAACTAGATCATGTATCGCAATCTGTAATTTGTTCATAATTTTGTTATCATTTTGAAAATATGTATAAAACATTCTTAAACATAAATACAAATAGTAATTTCAGAAAATTATAGTTATTATTATCATAAAAATAGTTGTATAAAAATAGTGCTATAATTTATAGTCATTTCTTTGAATAATCATATTATATGATTGTTCTAAAAAAGATTTAACTATAATTTATAATAATTGCAACCATTTTTATAGTAATAACAACTATAATTATAATAATTTTTAGTTACCAATTACATATTTTTGCTGATAGAATTATACATACATAATTATTATTAACATTATAGCGATAATAATCATAATTATAAACAAAAAAAAAGTCGCTAATTTTTGCTCCCAATCGAGAAGTAAAATGAGTATATTTTTTTAGTTTTTTTGGGCAGCAAAATTACAAGAAGCAATCAGTTTTCCACATAAAGGGAATATATAAAAATGTGAATGAATTTATATAAATACAATTATATAAATACAATAAAAAACTCTTAATTTTAAAAACAATAAAATAATATCAAAAAAACAAATAAGAGTCGATTTAACAAATATTAAGAGCAAAGAATTAAGTAATACATTACTAAATTTCGAAAAAATACATACATTATAAACGTTAAAATACTAAATATTACATGTTTCGGCTATATTAATGCGAATGAAATAAATAAGCATAAGATTTTTGCCATAAAAATGAGATATGTAATAATAGTTTTTAAACCTCGAATGGCACACATGAGTCATTCGTGTCAATGCACTTCCTAACATTCTTATTTCTCATACACCTGCACGCCTGACCCTGTGCCAACCCAACTTTTTTCCAACATCTACATAGCAGAATAATTTAGTAGAGACCTTAAAGAACATGTGTGAATTTTTATAGAATTTTTCAAGCACTTTAAGAATCTCAAACTCGAGTCGGATACAAATAATCCATGTGTGCCATTCGAAGATGTTGAAAATAAATGTGCCGTTCGAGGGTTAATGTTTAAATTCTCAAAAACTATTAAATATGCAACATTTTGTTGTGCTAAAGTTGAAAAATAGAGAAGGAAACAAACATATGAAAACTCAAAGGACTGTAAGACAAGAATCAGATATACGCGTTTTGCACGTCATCTTCCCGCTTTCTTAAACTCTAGGCTTTTAGCTTATCTATGAACTTCTAAACCTCAGAATAAACTCATCAAAATTGTATGCTTATTTTTACTCACTTCATTTACATTTTTACACATATTTCCTTTCATGTTTATGGAAAATTGATTACTTCATTGCAGTCCAAAAACTATTAAAAAACATATACATTTCACTTCTCAGTTAGGGGAAAAATCAATAACTTTTACTCGTCCTACTTTCCTAAATGTAAGTAATATTGTCATGAATAATATTAACAATAAGTAAACATATATTATTTGATTTAAGTATTTTTTTAAAGTATTTTCTTTTTTTTAATAATTATATATATATATATATAGTTATTACTAACATTATAGTACTAATAATCATAATTAACATATAATTACAGTTAAATATCAAAAATTTTTCTCTCAGTATGACATACTTCTCTAATTATCTAAAACTATAAATCTACGCTATTAAATCTATAATGTCAAATTCAATAATATGAGTCGTCATTATTTCTACTCAATTATATCATTATTTTATACTAAAAACAATGATTATATTTGGACTACGCTGTGTAATAATCGTTTTAGTAAAATAACGATAAATTTAATAGAAACAGTAGCGACTCACATTAAGTTAAATTTGACACTATGTATTTAACAGTGTAATTGTAAACGACATAGTAACAACACCCAGTATAATTATTTAACCGAGATCTTTTTTGTACCGCATCGCGTATATCATATTGGATGATTGAGGGGGAGAGGGAGAAGTTGTTTAATCACCGTCGGTTAGGTATACAGTACTCCAGTCTCCATTAAGGAAATGAATTTCCATCCCGTCTCTTCCGATCTCCCATCATCCTATCTCTTTGCCCCCCTGCCGGGAAAACTAGCCGAACAGCCCGTCTGCATCGCACTTATCCCCTTGAGACTCCTCGAGTTGTCGTGAATCCTTATCACAGATAGACTGCGACATCTGCCGCTCTTCGTCGGCCAATTATTTTCATTAATTAATGAAAAGCACCGACGATTATAAGCCTTTAGGGTTTGAGTAGTCTGAGAAGATGCTATCGCGGGAAGAAACGCCACGATTAGTTCGTAACTTATTCTTTGGAGTAATCCTTCGCAATGCGCAGGATCACGTCGAGAATTCACAATAGCGTCCGTGGAATTTCATTTCAAAGAGCTTGCGCGTATTTAACTTTCTTTAAAAATAAAAATTTTCTAAAACAAGTTTTTTCCATTTGCCCAGGAGTTTTTTTTTTACATATTTTAGTCTTTATTTCTCGAAACACTATTATTTCCCAAAAACAAGTTTCTCAAATGTACTCTGTATCAATATTATAAAATTTCTGTGTCCCAGTTTTGGAATAAAAATGTTATCTCTATTTATTTATTTGCCTATCCATTTAAATATCCATCTCTCATGTAAGTCGATAAAACGGTTAAACTATTTTTGTATATATGGACATTTTCGTAAATACGAATTCTGAGTAAATAAATCACTGCAACGTACGGATCGCTATTGCATGAGAGAAGTATGATAAAAGCATTATCGAGGGAGTGATTTTTAGGTAGAGACAGGTTTCGTGTCGCTAACCCATCTACGAGGCTAGTTGAGAAGACAAGCCGTTATCTCTGCGGAAGAAATTGCTTTTGGTTTTATCACGCAGTTGCGATTGATATAGATTGATCATCTTGACCCTCTCATGGGGTAGATAAATCATTCTCAGGAAGATAGGGTTGAACGATGAGCGTGACTGGTCGCCGAGAAATCTCGAAACGCGTGCACCACATTACGGGGAAAGAATTCCGTTCCATTATTTTTCATTCTCCCTTGTAAGCGACGTAATTTTGTTTTAATTTTAACAGCATTTTATTATTCTACATAATTCTATTTGGCATTTTTCTTGAGTGTCAGACTCTTAATTGCATTATTTTATTTTCATCACCTTTTTAATAAAAACTTAACAAATTTATTAATATTTATCTAATTTTACTACTTTTTAAAATTACATAATATATACAAATCAAAATTATATATATTATTTCAATTTCATTATTTTATTTATACCATATTGCATTAATTTCATTTGCAAATTTGTTTACTTATATTTTAATTAAACATATTGATATTTAATATTTTAGTTCTATTTAAATTTCATGTAATTTTGTTTTTTTATAATTTTTATTAAAATTAACGTGAAAATATTTATTTTATATTGATTTTTATTAAATGAAATTAATGGAAAATTAATTTCACTTAGGCTGTATGATTAATTTAAAACATTTCCTCTCATATAAGTAAAATAAAATATTTTAAATCAGAGCTCTATGTTTGTAGTCGAAAGTTTGTTTTTTTCGCACTTTTTGCAATTGCTTAATCATAAATATTAATATTTATTAGTATTCGATAGTAGAAGTTTGCGCTCATTGTAACATTTCTCAGAAACATAACTGCTCTCTGAATACGCTTTGAAAAATGTGTCGTAAGGCAGAACCACATTTCCCAGTCACGGCATGGTCCTGCCCGAGGGTTTTTTCGTACAAGTTCCAACTTCCGTGATCCTCTGTTCGAGGATTGGTCTCTTTGGCAGGACCTCGACATTCTTCGACAAGTTCAAAAAGTCGCCTGGTATACCGATCTACTTCGAGAACTTCGCGATCCTTACCCTTGCGTATTTGAAGCGGAACAAAACACGTCTGACCGCTTTAAATCATCGGAGAAGATGGAAAAGTTTTCTCGAAAGCTCGCTATCGCTTAACAACGTGGAGATAAAAACTTGGAATAATAACATGGACAAGGTTTCCAAAAGTACGCTGACTTTCGTCATTTCGATATAGTGCAAAGCGACTTCCGAAATAATATTTATATATTACGTAACATATAAATTTTATGTAATTGTTCAGTCTATCTGATAAGGTGTCCCAGTGACCGGACATGTATCTATGCTCAAGCATTTATTTGTTTATATAATTATTATTTATATATATTAATCATACACAAATGTTTTTTCAAATATAATCTTATAATTTAATTATAATCTTTAAATATAGTCAAATTATAATATATTGTAATAAAAAAAGTATTTGAAATTAATAGTAATAAATTTAGTGTAAGTATTCGCACAATAGATATATATATATATACGATGTCCGATCACTGAGACTTTTATCTTATTTATTTATTTTTTATTTTAGATAAACAATAATAAACAATAATAAACGCTAATACAAATAATAAACAAGGGGGTAACCATTCTTGAATTTCGGTGTACATTTGCCAAAATCCTTGAATTCCTTCCTTGAATTCCTTGAAGTCCGGCAAAGTTCGATGAATTTTGATGAAGTCCGTTGAAGTTCGGTGAAGTTCGATGAATTCACGAATTCTTCGAAGTCCGATAAAGTCCGGCAAAGTTCGTCGAAGACCAATGAATTCCAGTAAAGTCCGTGACAGTCCGTGAAGTAAGTCCGATGAAGTCTTGAAGTTCGAAGTCCAGATATTTTCTGGATCTTATTACCTATTTTCTGCTTACCCTCCTCGATCATAAAGCAATTTTTAACCAATTTCGATATTAAATTTTGATCGAATTATTAAATTTTAATATATGTATCTGATTAATAATTAAAATATAATATTATGTACTGTAAAAAATTAACTTTTAAAAAAATATCAGGTGCAACACGTATCCTCCATGCAAAAGAATTGAAATAAAAAAATTACTGCCAATTTCTCGGTACAATTGAATAATTATTGAAATTGTGTCTATACAGAGTGTCTCAAAATTTGAGGGTAATACAACGTGAAAAATTAAGTAATAAAAGTATAAGCCATTTTTTCCGTAAAATAGTTTTTTAAATATAAACGTTTAAAATTTGATTGATCGTAAACATTGATTAAAAAGTCATCTGTCCGTATGATAGTCTACGTACAGCGGCAATGTTTTGTTCAGTGTTAATATCAGTGTTAATATCATGAACTTTATACGAATAACTTTTTAACCAATGCTTATAATTAGTCAAATTTTAAATGTTTATATTTAAAAAATTACTTTACAGAAAAAAATGGCTTACAGTTTTGTTTTATTTAATATTACTTAATTTTTCACAAAATTTCACACTGTAATAATATTACTCTCGAATTTCGGGATACTCTGTATACATACTATAAAAGCATCTGACATGTAAAATAATATAATAATAATAATGTTATATTATTATTCTTTAGAGCTTTAACTGACAACAATTAACTTTAATAATAATTTTATTGTCATCAGTATTACAATACGTATAATTGCGTTATTCTGCAAATTGCATTCATTACAAATTTTAAATTGTACATATAAAGTAATCTCAGGATAAAACATGACATATAAAAAAATATTAAAAAATATAAAAACATGACACGATTGGGATAATACATTTTTATTTATTATATTTATTATATATATTCATATAATTAATGCAAGAAAATAATAATATATATTATATCATATGTATAATGTAATATAATATATCTATATATTATATAATAGTACTTGTCAGTTAATAATATAAAAAATAATAATTTAACGAAATATTATTATTTTATACGCATTTTTTATTAATATATAGACAAAATATAATAATTATATTTGATTTCATTGACAATTAAAAATTAATGCTAGTTTTTGATGGCAAAGATTTTATACGAGAGTTGTGCGCATATTTGATGCCGGCCATTCTTTTACATTTTTTCCCGGTTATTTTGTACAGATTCATCTTTTTTTAATAACATTAACAAGTATATCGACACCTAAGCCATAGAAGTTGCTATATCGAGAAACATATGAAGAAAAGTCTATGTTAAGAAATAAATGAAAAGTGGTCTATTTCGCATAAGGCATGAAGATCAGTGTATGTCGGAACGCACGAAATACGATTTATATCGAGAAAGCGAGAAGAACGGTCAATTTTTGGCAATCTATGTCAATCACATAGAATTAAACGAGAGAATTATATAGCGCAATATATTTTCTTCTCATAAAGTTTAGTGATATGACTCAGAACGGGAATTATCTTGATTTTCAATCCTATTTCTCGCATTCATTTATTCATATATTATCAGGAAACGCGGTAGTGTCTCCGGCCATGTTTAAAAAAAAAAAGACACTACAAGTCTCTTATCCCGATTTAATTTTCCTAAATTTGTGTAATTTATGAGTAGTGAATATGCGATATATAGACCCTTCTTTAATTTCATGCGATTTGAATCATTCTCCTACGGCTCAGGCGGCGATATATTAAAAAAAAAAGATATTTGAAGCTTCTTCTAGTACTTCATAAAAAAAAATTAAAGTAATTTTGAATTTACTGACACTTTCACAAATGCCATTATATGAAACGATGCACGTTCTATCTAAAATAAAAATCAGTTATATCTTAACAATTTTTTATTTAAAAAACGTAAATAACTTTAGCACCTTTAGATCATTAATATTAAAGGTTACAAAGTATATTATATTCATTTAAATGAATCTATTTCAATTAGTAACAAAATATGCAGACCTCAGTCATGCATTACAAAATAAATTATTATTCTAATTTCAAACAACAAGGATTACGTATAAAATGTTAGAGAACAGAATTTTCTTTCAAAAGCAAGAAATATACAAAATTATATCTACTTTATAACTTTATAACTTTAAAAATATTAACTTTTCAAAAGACTTGTCAAAAGATTAAAGAAACCAAAAAGCAGATGAGCGCTTAGTTTTATAATTGATGCTCCCTGGTGTAAAAAATAGGAAAACCACATAAATTTGTCTGATAACAGCGTCGTGAATGTTTCTTAAGATTTATTTATTTGAACTTAACGTTGCAATATCTTTATTAAAGGGATCCTAAAGACGATTAGTCTTTACTCGCAGTAAAAAAATTTGTGCCAAATTTAACACATTTCACATGTCCCAAATGGTCCACTCAAATTTTTGTGTTAATTTAAGATGAATATGTTAGAAAGTAATACAAATATTATGTAAAAAATTAATATAAAAAGCATAATACTTTGATACAATTTAAAAACAAGTTTTATGTTAAATTGACATATTTATAATATTAAATTTAACAGAAATTAGATGTTACTTTTTTATTTTTAATTTAGACGATGCCTCTGTGATATTTAGTGATATGCAATATGTAGATTTAATAGAAATGTACTGTTTCTTGTATTAATTTTTTACTTAATATTTGTGTTACTTTCTAGCATATCACCTTATGTTAAATTAACACAAAAATTTGGGTGGAACGTTTGGGACATGTGAAATGTGTTAAATTTAACATAAAATTTTTTACTGTGTATAGATTGCACAGTTTTTATATAAAGTAAATGTTGTCACAACGTAACAGCTTTGGAGCGCCATATTGAACTAAAAAATGATAAAAATCTCGATTTTGAAATTTTTTATCGTTCTCGATAAACTCTACCACTTCACAGACACGTATTAATGTTTATATTTTAATCTTGAAAAAGGATTTTCGAATCGGTAAAAGAGAAAAAACTAATTGTTATACAAAAATTATATGATTTAATTGGTAATACAGACGATTTTAGGATCTTTTATTGTAGAGGATATTTTTATTCTGTATAAGGAAAACGAAATGATTCGAAAAATACGAATGCGCGTTCTGTGGGTAACTCTAGGAAACTAAAAAAACTTCTTATACAATTTATCCTAGCGATCCAGTTTAAGACTAGTTAAAACCCAATTGGTTCAATCGTTTCTGACAAAGAGATAAGGAAATGTATACTAATATTTTATTGAAAAGAAGACATTATAAAAGAAAACAGGAATCATAGATTAAATCTTAAATAAAGTTCTTATTTTGTAAAAGAGAATTATTAAAATAATTCTCCTTTGAAGTGAGATTATTATCGTAAGACTCCTAAATAGTTACCACATATTTAATTGTGACACTAGAAGCGGAAAATAATATGTTAATTTTTGTTACGTGCCATTTGTAAATATAGACAATGAATAAAACGAAATAATGAGATCGCTTTAAAACAATTGTAAAAATAAACGAAAGCTATCTTTATCTCCCAGTCAGTAAATAGTCGGAAAACGTTCACGAAGTGAAAATAGGCTAAACATTAGCATTGAGAAAGAGCATTGCACGTGCCTTTATCACTTTTTATGATTATTTACTGACTGTCGGGGGAA
>JAANIC010006522.1:1922822-1935889 GCA_017607545.1 Acromyrmex charruanus
TTTATATAAGTTGCTCAGTACTAAAATCTCAGTATTAAAAATCGTACACGTAATATAAACTATAGATTAACAGAAGAGATACAATCAATTATCAAATAATTATTTTGATATGAGAACCTCAAAAAAAAGATCATGAGTAATCAATACCCATAAAGAGCTACACTAGCAAAATGTCATGCTATCGTATTGTTTTTTGCATAACTCAAAATATATACAATAAAAAAAATAGCAAATAACAAACTTAAACATACATATATTCGTGTAATAATACGCTCAAATTTAAGAAAAATGAGGAATTAAATACTAAAATGTACCTTAAAAACGTTTCGAAATATTTGAAAGTAAAAATTATAGTGTTATAGTAAGTGCTGATTATCATGTATTGACATATTAACGTCATGATATAACAGCAAGTTACGGAACAAATAGTTTCATAAGTAATTATTAGGATTCGTTGTATAAGTGGAGATATTAAAGAAGGCCACAATATCTACACTGATACCATAATACCATGTTCTCCTCTATTAATTATTTCTATACTTCATATTATATTTAATAAATTATAAATTACAGTTTTAGAAATTTATAATATGGTTTAAAATTAATAAATTAATTTTATTGTATAATATTTTATTATACAATCTAGTCGCTATTTTGTCAGATCAAATATTGAACACGCTCTACGCTCGCAATATTTAATATTATATTATATAGGTACTGTACCTATTCAAATATACAATTATACAGATTAATCTTACCTTTGTGAGCTATCAAAACACCTTATGCTAACAATTATTTTTGTAGTACAAAAATAGCAAAGCGAGAGAAGCAGAGTAGTGGAAAAGAGACAAACATGAATTTGATTATCAATTTAACACGTGAATTTTGTTATAGCTGGGATAAGAAATATAAAATTAATATATACAGAAACTTTTAATTCCTTTTGCTCTTCTTATATACTTTGACTTTTCTTATATACTTTGTTCATCACAAGAAAATATGAAGCACGATTTCTCTATTCTGACGTCATTGTCCAATATGGCCGGTGTACAGAACCTCGAAAGTTTCAGAATTTTAAATGAAAATACACTTCGCAACATGTTCGCAACATTACAAAAACAAAAGATAAAACGAACATCAAAAAATGACCAAAGAGTCATCTCTATTCTTCTTCTCCTTACACTCTCAAGATAAATGACAAACTTCCTTTCCTCAGAGAAGGTAGGTTAGGATAGATGCGCCGACTACGAATCCGCGAATCAAACTTTTTAATGGAAAAGCCGGCTCGTCGAAATTATTTTTTGGGAAGAGAGACGTCCTGGGCTTTCCCATCCACTTTGCTCGCTCTCCGGCCGACAAGAACGGAGGGTGATTTACATCGGGGGTGGCTGTCGCATCTCTCCCATTGCTCCTCTCTCCTCCCATTCCCTACCCTGGCACTGGGAATATTACCGGTCCTGCAGGATGTGGCCGTGAATCACCATGAAATATCTTCGGACAGCTCGGGGACTCTAGTCTCAATGCCATTAGTGACGGGGAATTTCAGGTAAATTTAAAAAGAGGGTGAAAAAACCGGAATATTTTAAAAAATTTCTTCTTTTTCATACACGTTTCGCTATTATATATGATTTTGAATATGGATGATAAATAATTTTCTATTTAGCTTACTTAGAAATCGCTTAAATGTATTTTCTCGAATCTTTTTTCCATAAACTTCACATCTTTTATTTTAAAAAATGAACTTTCCTCCCAGCTATTTTCACAGAGAACTAAAGTATCAAATTTTCTTTATCATTTAACATTTTTCAATTTTAATAACAGCTAATATAGAATGCGTTTTTATAAAAATATATTTAGGATAAATATGACGTGTTGGGATTTACGCCGCAGAAATCAGAAAAAATAGAATGAGTGGAGGTAATTTTCCTGCAACTACTCTGTTACATGCTTTTATGTTATATTAGTATTGTGTTATGATTTCAGCTTCTTACTGTTAATACAATATTAATGAATTTATTGTGAGTTGAATCGATTTGTTACTGTAAGTAATGCCATCATAAATTATAATCTACATAAAATGATTAATGTAGGGCGTGTAAAAGACAGTGGTTATTTCGTGATACATATATGTAATGAAATAATAAAGCATGTTTTGTAACAAAATACAAGTGCTTTGCTTTCGTATTCTTTGTTTAGTTTGTTGTCTTGTATATCCTATCTGTTCGGAATATATGGCATTTTTAGCGAGCGGGATTTATACCCAAAGCATACAAAGTGCACAGATTGAATTCAATGCACTAAATGCAATAAACGCATTATATGAAATAAGTACCTCGTGTTATAAAACTTGTAATATATGTGTAGGAAGATTATAATTATTATTTATTACTTCATATACATATTTACCATTCTTATTCCTTAATAAAACTTTATAAACACATTTTCTAAGTTATTGTATTATTATACGTCTTATTTATATGCATTATTTGTAAATTTTTCATGAGCCATACATATCCCCTCTACTCCTATGAGTAGCCATATATCTCACCCCTATAAATGCAAAATGCAAGGGTTTTAAAAAGTTTATTTTTTCAATATGAAAAATAAATATTTCGGATTTCTAATATTTTTTTCATAGTAGATAGTACAAAGTTTTGACTGATATAGATCGTTTACTATAAACATAATAAATAATACTTAATAAATTAAGTTTTTAATAGATGCGGCATATATACTGGAGTTATCTTACATGTTTTATTTCTTTTATGTGTTTTTATCTGTACAGATTTATGTAGTGCGTATACTATATGTACGTGTGGATATATAATTCAGATAGAGTATCAGAACTATCGTATAATATAAATGTAGTCCAGCAAGAAATAAACATATTTTCATTATATTATCTTAAAGATTTAAGAATAATTAGCAGCCGAAAATTGATGATCAACATTAAGAAAATGATAATAAAGTTTACGCTTAAAAGTATTGAGAGAGGTAACATTACATATCTCAGGAGAAATACTATTCCAGAACTCAATAATATAGCATCTGAATGATCGCTTGAATAATACAGTTCATTATAAGGGTAAGGCTAATATATCATTATGGGCTCTTCACGAGATCATGTAGCTTTTACACTGAAGACAAAATTTACTAAATTTTAATAAATATTTCTTTGAATAATCCTAGTAAAATATTTACTAAATGTAAACACATGCTTATATTAGATACAAAAACCGTTAGTTTGATTCAACTACCACTACTTTTTCATTTATCTAAATATTTATTTACCGTAAGGAAAAATTCCGTTAGAACTATCCAAAGAAATATATTTATCTTTTCCAGTGTAAAAAAGTAAATCTCTTCTAAATAGTTCTGTTTGCATTTTAGACTTCGATATAGCAAAAGTTGAGCAACCCGCGAAGTATTTACGCTAAGAGTGAATCCTAAGCTATCCGAATCTAACCAGATATGGAGTAATGTGTTCGCCTGACTTGATATATAAATCTGACGTAAGTCACAATCAACCGCTTTTGAAAATACAGATAGGAGATGTTTCACACAGCTCGAGAGTGAAGCAAAAATTCTGAATGTTGTTCTCGTAATTTGCCTATTCCAAGAAATATTGTTCGAGATAGGGAGTCCCAGAGAGTTAATTGAATTCTTGTTTAGAATTGTATTGTGATCGGCGACAATGAATGGAAACTCAGCCAATGGAAAGCGGTTAATTTCACAGTATCCATAATTATCCTAGTGGTTTTAATTAGATTTAATTTTAAATTGCAGAAAGTCCAAGTAGTTAACATTAGATATATCCTTGTTAATCTTGAGAATAGCATCGTTAGATTTTTAAGTTGTGTAGGTAAGTCATTCGCATAAAGATTACAATTGCAGTAATGCAGTACTTTGTTGAAATCCACACTGAGAGAAAAATGTTTGGTATTTATAACTATAATTGTATATTGCTATAATTATAATTATTACTGCTATAATAATAATAATAATAGTAACTATGTGTTCTAGCAACAAATGTATGTTGGCAACTTAAAATGACTATAATTATAGTTATTATAACCGTAAAATAGTTAAAATTACCATAAAAATGATTCAAGTGACTATAATTTTACAGTTATATTTTGGGACAACCATATTTTTTATAAAAAATTTAATTTAATTAATTTCAATTATTTTATGGTTATAATAATTATAATTGTAGTCATTTTAGGTTGCCAATTATATACATTTGTTACTAGAACTATATACACAGTTACTGTTATTATTATTATTATAGCAGTAATAATCATAATTATAGTAATATACAATTATAGTTACTACAATTATAGTTACAAATTCCAAACATTTTTCTCTCAGTGCAGAAGATAGAGGACAAAAAATAAAGAATCCAGAGTTGAGCCCTGTAGACACACTAGATTTAATGTTCCTGACAGTAGATTTGACATGTGTAATGGGGTCCGTGACCGTCTATTCTCCTATAAAAAAAAAGGCATGCGCACAGTCAACGCATGAAAATTCAATATCTCTGAGTTTCTCGATTAATATATGATGACAAACGAAGTCAAAGACCTTAGTAAAATAAAAAAAGCATGTAGTAATCTTCTGGCGAAATCTACCGCTTGTCAAAAAATTTTATTAATGCTGTTTAAGTGGACGATCCTTTGCAAATAATATGCAAATTGATTTGAGTTCAATATATTGTAATTGTCAAAAAAAAATTTAATTTGATCAACAACTATACATTCCACCTTAAAAATAGCACACAAAATCAAAATCGGACAATATCGCAATTGAATAGGGTTTTTAGTCTTGGAGATCGAGCAGACAATAGTAGTGCACCATTGACTCGGAAAAACTCAAACCGTAAGGTGATATTTCACGTGTAGTACGACTTTTTAAGACTGTTGATTGACTGCAGAATAGAGAAATTCGAGACTCTCTCTGTCTCGTAGTCAATCACAAGCTTTTAAAGCCTTGTCGACGGCCACATAAAATATCAGACTAAGATAGTAATTGAAAATATGGACAACGGCCGGCAAAATGCAAGGCAATGCTACTCGTACGAGTTTGAATATTAAGTCATCATTATTAACTGTCTCCAACTTGTAAGATATTATATACATGGTAAGATTCAATATGGTTCCAATAGAATTTTGTCAAAAATTTTTTCTCTAAGATAAAATTACGTTTAGGCTACTTCACCTATTATGATCGGTCAATGTGTATCGTAGTTAGCAAAAAAAGTTAAGTTCTTCTGAGAAAAACAGCAACCTCCGCTCTGAGACTTTAGATTTGATTAAGCCAAAATATTTTAATTGTTTCCATTAGAATTTAGTTTGATGAAAAATGTTTCCCAAAATTCTCCTTTGCCTTGTAGGCAATATAAATGAGATGCTAAATTCTATTCCTTAATTTTTTTATAATGGATATAATCAGTGGCAAGAGGGAGGGGAAAATACAAAATAAAAATATAAATAATAGGTCAAAAATTGATCGAACAACATAAACAAGCAAAAGAAAATACTTCATCAAGATGAATAATACAAATAAGCGAAAAGTGTCAAAAGAGAAGTCAGAGAGAGCCGTTTTTCGGTAAAAATGAAAAAGTTCCGAGATGTACAAATTATACATTACATTAAACGGCTACTCAAGTAGAGTCGAATGGTATATCGCTTATCTTGGGAAAACATCGAGAATATGAAAGAAATCGTGATCAAAACAAATAAATCTATCATATTTATGCTATCATTTATTGAAAAAATAAGAAAAAGTAAGACAAGAATTGAGTAGGATTATATATTTAAACACGCGAACACTTCTTTTTAAAAAGAGAAATACTACAAAACGTATAATACGCCATAATTGCAAAACGCAATAAGATATAACTGCTGTATTCACTGTGGCACTATTTTGTTATAATGTCTATACGTATATCGAAGGCGTAGGAATAGAATACGCAGGCGTATTATTAGACGCTTTTAACGCTTATGGAATCATTTTATCCTTGTTTATCAAAAAGCATAAATGATGGTCGAGCATTAAATAGATTGCAGCTCTAATAAAACATAAAAAGCGTCATTTTTTTTTTAATACTTTTAATATTTCCAGTTTGCGTTATACTACTATATACCTGAAAAAATGTGTAGTATTTATTGAAAAAATTCTATATAATCATTTTTTTAGATTTAAATCTAAGAAATCTAAGAAAATTCGAAACCGAATTTTCTCATGATCTTGATGTTTCCCCAAGATAAATGCTTACCATTCGAATCCATTTGAGTAATCGTATAATATATTATTTATACATCTCGTAACTTTTTCACTTTGATTGAAAAACGGCTCTAACTTAACATCGTTAAGTTCCTTTGGTCAAAACGGATCTTAATGCCTGATAATACTTCTGCATAAATTTTTATATACATTTTCGAATTGTGCAAACTGTGCAACGATTATTTATCAGTCATGAAACACAGTTCTAAACTAAAACTGAATAGTAATATTCCAAATTAAATTAAATTAGTTTACTAGCAATAATACTAATAAACATCTTAAACTATTGCAAAAACTTATTACGAAAAATACTCCAGCCAAGGTCCGAATTTGGACTTTCATAATATCCAAGGTAGGTGTTTTTATCAACTTCGACCACTGAAACATGTAGTGTTTCACAACAACCAATAATTGTTTAAAAAAAATGTTAATTTCAAATGTATAAAATAAAGAATAATAAATAAAAATCAATCTATATATGTGTACAAAACAAATAAGCGAAAAGTCAGATTTGATCAAAGCGGAACATATATACTAATTAATATACTAATCAATGCATTTTGCTTTTTTATAAATGTTATCAATCGCCAAGCAATGAATAACGTTCCAACATTTACTTTTATAATGCCTACATAAATTTTTCTCCTGTTCTAAATATCCTCTTCCTTAATTTTGCTTAAGTTTATTTGCGTTTAGACGCAAAATGAAGAAGAGCAAAATATAGATTACGATGCAGAGTTGAACTCTTTTCCGACATTTTAATTCAGTAAAGACAAGTAGAAAAGAGCGACGAGAGAGGAAGTGAAATAGATCGGATATTCGAAGAGTACATACGCTCATATATATGTGTTTGTATGTGTTTATGGACTTGTATGAGTAAACGTGAGTTTAAGTAATTCGTGCGTGTATATCGAAGTGTATATATCGATTGTACTAGAGGAAAGAGGTCACCATCGCTACTTTATGGCACACAATACTAAATCAATTCTTCCATGTGCATGAGCCATTGTTATACTTTCTTAGTCATTAGTGCCATGTACAATACCGCAGAAAAGTGTAATTGTGAGTGATTAAAATTTTGTCCTTCCTTTTCTTCCCTCACTTTGTCAATTCATCATTTTTGTTCTCAATATTTCTTGCTTCTTGACTTTTAGGTTGCTTCTTATCAGAAACGTTCTTAAATTGCTGTCATTCATAAGCAGAAAAGAACAATCATGCTGTGAGACGATAAATAATCCCACACAGCGCTAAATATTCAAACACTGTATTCTTTAATTCAAAACAAATATATATTTTATAAAGAATTATCAAAAAAATAAAAAAATGAATAATCACAGTTTCTCAATTCCAATTTTCCTTAATTTTAAATATTAAAATTATATATATAGTTCTTCATCGTTTTAAATGACAATATAATGATAAAAATTGTAAGTCATGGGTTTATTATATTTTTTTCATCATTTTTTAGAATTAGCCGTTACAAAATAATTGTTTTATTACATAGGTATATATTAAATCATTTATTAGCAATAGAATATTTAACATTGCTTAAAAAATATACAAAAAATTATATGTCTCTTTTGTTTTCTATTTGCCGTAAATACAAAAAAGGTTTATATACCTATTCCATTTTTATTAGATACTGACAATTGTTACAAATTTAATAGATATACGGGATTTTCTACACGGAGAGAATTTTTTCTTAGAGTTTATCCTGAAAATATGATAGTAGTGGGACAATATTGTATTTCGAGGAATTTTAATGTAAATTTCTCTTATTCATTAATAAAACAATAAAGTTTAAAAAGTTCGATTAATTTTACTGTAATGCATCATAAAAATCTTTAAAATTGTATTGTATCACAACTACTATATTTTCAGGGTAAATTTTAAAAGATAATGCTCTTCGTGTAGGATTAAAAAATCCTAATATTAAATCCAGTTTTCGGTTTAAGCGACAATCATTCCGTATTCTTCCTAAATAAATTATAAAATAGTTTCTATTCTCTATAGCAAAATATAACAGTTAGAAAAAAAGTTTATTTCGTTACAAATACAAAATTCAAAACGTTTTCATTCATATTTATAATTTTTATGTTTATAATAACAATCTTATTTTATCTATATTTTATGATGTAAAAAATGCGTCTGTTACAAATTTTATAATTTAATCTTTAGATATTATCTTAATCGTAGTAGTAGTATAAATTCAGAGAATGGAAGTAATGCGTTACTTGTAATGTCTTACTGTCACAAGTTACTTTTTTTGGTAACGGACTAATAACAACTTTACCTTTCTTTTTGATAATTATAATGATAACACAGTAATATTTTTTTGATAAAAAATTATCAGGTTATCAATTTTAAAGTTACTTTGATCGTTACTTTTTATATTTTAAAATTATTTATGACATAATTTAGTGTGCAACATTATTACACTGTGTTGTTTGTTATTTCAAAGTTTACCTTGTTGTAATCTAGCTACTAGCAGGGGCTTGTAAAGTCAGTAGTTTTGCTGATGTCTTGCCGTTTGCTTTGTGTATACATGCATTGCAACGAAAAAATTAGAAATTTTTTACATATTCTTCATTTTTTACATATTCTTTAATCTTTGATTGGTATACTCATAATTCGTTTTCACTTCAAGATCGTTTTCTGCAATATCTTAATATTCTATTAATTTCTATGATTGATTTATGACGTCTTAAAAATGCTATAAACCAATCACAGAGCCATATTAACAAACAAAACAAGCTTTATAAATACCAATTTTTAAGTTTGACAAAAGTGATGTCATGTGTATCAAAATTTATTGTAAAAAATATCACCTCACCCGAATTGTGTTTCAAGACCGAAAATTAATCAATGTAGGATTTATATAGAATTAGCTATACATATACATATATATGTTTATGTATATAATTTGATATATGTATAATGACAAAAAGTCTTATTATAACTCAATCAAAACAAACGAAAATTTTACCGTAATTTTACCGTCAAATCAATCTTAATTCCTAATTAAAATTAAAAAATTAACAAAATTAACAAAAATATGAAATTGATTCATACATATCTGAATCCCTGCCTTGTACATAGACTAGTTATTAGCTTTTCTTTTGGAATGTATCAAGAATTCTATAACTTTTTGGAAAAGAGTCAGTACTTTACCAGATATATTGAAATGTTAGTTATATCGTTCTAAGAAACGGAGTGCTAACTTCACAAAAATGATAGATCAGCAAATAAACGCGTGCTGTTTGTCGAGACTGTCATGAAACTTTTCGTTACGGAACGCGGATTTCGGCCATTTCGAGGTAACGAAAAATTTCTCTGGCACAGAGCGGATTACCCGGAATTTATGCTCCCCTCGCCCCTCAGCCAGGCACCGACGATTAATTTTGGACCAGGGCTTTTCAGAAACGCATTTCAGGTGCGCCTCTCTAATGGCGCCACAAATCACTACCATAATAATCTTGATGCTAAAAGAAATGCGATCATCGCCACTTGCGTTCTCTCCCTCATCCCCTTTCTCCTTCTTTCTAGGTTCAACACTGCCGTCGAAGACGAATCGTCCCATCAATTATTGATTTTCAACTTAAACATTATGTATACAGAACATATCAGAAGAAACGACTCAAATACCACATGTTTTCGTCAAATCAGATTTAATTTTGTTAAGAGAACATTTTGAAAAAAAAGCAATTGCTCATCCCGATCTTTAAACATCCCGATCTTTCAATTTTAAACATTTTGTATTTAAAAAAAAATTAGAATTAAAACGAGAATATAATATATATTCTTTTTTTTATAAATTTAAAATAAATTTACTTAGTTTATTTAGTTAGAATAAAAAATAAAGAACAAAAAAAAATAAAAGATTAATAAAAGTTCAATTATTTGTTAATGAACCTTACTTTGTTTTTAATCACTGGATAAAGAATTAATATATAGGATATATAAGCCTATATATACAGAGTGTCTCATCACTCACGATAAATATTTTAAAGACAGATTTTTTGTAACATTTTAAGACGAAAAGTTTAATATCAAAATGTCGAAGCTATGATAATTTTCAAGTGGGAAGAGTTTAAATATTACGAATAACGAGACCAAAATTTTGCGCTCAGGGATGGCAAAATAGTTATGTGGTGCAAAAAATCTATCTTTAAAATTTATCGTCAGTGACGGAACACCGTGTATATGCGTGCGTGCATGTGTGTGTATACATATATGTTGTGATGTAATGTTTTTTACTATCCCTTATAAGGGTCTGATCTGACCAAAATAACATGGCATTGTCGTTCTGTGTCTCGACGCGGAGGGCGATCGGCGCTTATCATGAATTTCCAGCGATTTTTTTTGTTATGTCCTGCAAAATATTATTACTGTTTGCGAATTTACTTAGGATAATCGGCGATTCCTGTGTGTGATTCATTGTACAAAGCGTCTCACCACCTCAACTGACGGTAAGGAAGAAGATATGTAAAAGATATCGGAGGCGCGAAACCTTCAAAGGAGAGATAGCACGCAGGTGATATTACTGTTTTGAATTTTCTCAAACAATGCCCTTACTTATGAGTTTGTTATTCTGTCGATAAATTCGTTACTGATAACAAGAAAAGGTTAAAGAGAACGACTGAAGCAGCGATAAGGAATGGCCACTCTGCACCAAAGTGCAGGCAAGAGACCCCGTTATCAATACTGTGAGGGAACCTCTGCCGAGAAGTCACGTCGAAATCGGAAACAGAGATTGTCTGAAAAAGAGCCTACCATATCCCGAAGACACCCCTGCAAGAAAAATTCAGATGGGAATTTTATGAGCCAAAAAAGTCAGTCGTATTGTCGCTTGATGATGTCAGTCACATCCCGCGTGCAAAGATACTCGGCGTTATCGCGATTCGCGAAACTCGCGAGATGCCTCGCGACCAATCAGAGCACGATAAGATTTATCACGAACCTGCTTGCGTGTCCCCGAAATATGTATCGCGTTAAATTGTTAGCCAGCGTAAACGGAGCATTGTTGAGAGCATGGTTGAGAGAATACATCTTTGTTACAAATTCTGGATATCCTCTCCTTAAAACATTCTTTTTCCCATCCACGAACCGCTCTTCTACTAATACCGTAGCTGAGCAGTCGGTTATGAAAACCGTCGGCGTTCGCAATTCTTTAGAGATCTTTATATTTTGAGTAAAATCTTTGTTAATTCCGCGAAAGAATGGCACGCTCGAGATCATTCGTGGCTGGCGCCCAATTACCAGTATTGCAAACAGTATAAATGTCTAAAAATATTTTCTGTCGCGTTAATTTCGAATATCGAATAAGTATTATTTGCGAAAATCTTAAAGAATATTAATCCCGAACGCACGACGAAGTTCCACCATTCTCGTGAGTGCGGTTGCAATGTTATACATATATGCATATATATACATATACATATACAGGGTGTATCTAAAATAACTCTCACTAATCATATAGTGCTATTCCTAATAAAGGAATATTCCTAATAAAGGAATAATTGAATCGAAAAGTCCTCTACCATTTTACAATTTTCGCAATATACTTTTTTTTTAGTTATCTAATGTGAGCAAAATGTACGTCTAAAATCAACGTATAAGACAACTTTAAGATATCTTTAAGAGAGTTCTTTAAAAAATATCTTCAAAATATTTCACAAGGAACACTGAAAGATATCTTAAAATTGTCTTTACATTGATTTTATCCTTTTATTCGGCAATCTTTAGAAATTAATATCTCATCTATTGTCAAAATTGCAAAATGATTTAGAAGACTTTTCGATTCAGTTTTTTATTAAAAATAGCACTGTATGATTAGTGGGCATTATTTCAGATACACCCTGTATATCTTATACATATATCTATTATATATCTTACATTCTTATAATATCTTATAATTCAGAATATCTTATTATCCTTCAGAAAAAGTATTCTAAATTCTTAGTATTCCGATTCATTTCCGTTCTATCTAGATTGATCTTCGCATCAGCGACGTTTCCCGAACAATAACTACTGTTAATGACATTGTTACTCATGATAAAACATACAAATCTGCTTCTAATAACAAATTTATATACTCCCCGTGAACATCGTGTTATATTACTGATTATATTACTGATTCGATGATTAATAACAATTAATAAAATAAATATCTAAGTGACAAACAAATATTAATGAGATCGATGGGAATTATTCAATAATTAATTTCGGATAAGAGATCGTTACTTTGAGAAAAATATTATTCACAAAGCTCTTGTAATGAATCCTAATTTATTCTGTGAATGTTTAACTAGGATTTTCCTCTCTTTTTTATTGTAACTATTTTCTTTTCTCTAATTAAGTATCTCTTACATTTGCATCAAATTTTCTAGCTGCACAGATTTTTTTTTTGTCAACTATCTAAATAGTAGAGGAAAAAAATTCAAAGCATAATTAGATATATGTAGTAATGTCATTTTACGCGTTCGCATTCACAAAGAGACTTCATGATATGTACGATTCATCAATTTTTTCGTTCTTTCACAAGATAAAGTAGTTCATCTGTATTATTAACTTCAGTGAAATGTTACTTATGAAACATTATTAACATCAGTAAAAATATACAACATGTAAATAAAAGAAACTACTATATATTTATAGATATAATACAGATTGCTATTTTTTACTTTCCATCCTGATATTAATATACTTCATATATTTTTGCTGCTTAATATGTTTTCTGATATTTAATAATATAAATAATATAAAAAACAAAGAATATTTCC
>JAANIC010006522.1:1937955-1957865 GCA_017607545.1 Acromyrmex charruanus
TTAAATAATCCATTTAAATTTTTATGTTAATGCAACATAAATATGTTAGGAAATAACAAATATGTAAAAATTAACACAAAAAACGTAATACAATTTTCAAACAATTATGTTCCTCATTAAAATTAATATTTATAATACATTAAATTAACATATTCCAATAAATTTAATATTTATAATATGCTAAAAAAAAAATTTACACATTTTATTCATTTATTTTAGAATTTGCGACATTTATATTATAAAATATATTGTTATTTATTCATTTATTCATAAATTATGTTGTTTTAACATTAAGAAATATTCAAATCACTTTACACACAATCACATTATGTCAATTTACTCTCAGATATGTTAAAAATTCAACATAAAATTTTAACAAAGACTTGAGTGGACCGTTTCTAGCACAAACATAAAACGTTTTTTTACTGTGAACAGAAGGTAAATATAAAAAAGTGACATAAAGATAAAAATCTTTCGTTATCACTTTTAGAATAAAATTCTTTTGATTGATTCAACTTTCTTACGTTCTTTCTGAAAAGGAGACCTATTCAATTAATCCCTACACACACTTATTCCGATGAGACAAAATGGCGTGATAGGATACTCACGTCTCGCGAAACGGAAGGATCCGGCCACCACGCGTAATCCTTTGACGAGGAAAATCGGGGAAACACTTTCCGAAGCACTAACAATTGACGCACCAATCGATTTCACTGACTCATACAAAACATCTAAAACTACTTGTCGGTCCTTCGCCGAAATCACTCGATCTCCATCGTTCTCGACGTCTATCAGTCTAATTTTGTGCCATGTTCTTAGAAGAGTAATACACTTGGCGACTTTTCCGCATGCGAACAAAATTCTTCAGATTTATCCTCCTTCCATCAAGCTCCATCGATCATCACTCTTTGAGACTCAGATCCTTTAACAATCGTCCCTCTCCCACGAATTCTCTAAATCTCTCTGCATTTTTTCATAGGAGATTTCTCTTTCTAACAGCATCCCAATCGTTAAAAAAATCCGTCATTTATAAAATCATAAATAAATATCTACAATTTTCATTATCACGAATTTATACATCGTAATTCTTTCCATTAATGATGATATTTCTTAAACAAGGCCAATTCGCGATGTTCCTTGACAGACGAACGAATCTTCAAGAGGAGTAAAAATCGATGGTTTACTTCGACATGCAGAAGACATGTTTTTCATACCAACAAAATCTCCAGTTTTTCTCGGCGTTAAAAATTTACAATTTTATTTAGGAAGAATTCTTTCTCAAGCGAAGAAGAAAATTCTATTGAAGCAAACAAAATTCACAATTGCTCTAAATACTTTTCTGCATAAAGGATACTTCTTCAGATTCACGGGGATTTGTTCAGATGATTTTTAATTTTCTGGAGCATACAGGTGGCATTTTTTAAATGATCCATATAGTTTTTATATTCCCATTTTTGTTAATGGATCTGCAGTTTTCCTATCACGGAACGATATCTGTCACTTTCTTTGAAAAGGATATTAGCTCATCAAATTTTTCGGAAAATATGAATAAGAATATCTCCGTCGCGCCATTTCTTTTCTCCGAGCACAGATTCGTTTTCCTCCAACCTGCATACTCGTACGTTTTTTTTCTCGATATTAATCATATTAATTACATATTGATTATATTGAACACAGGGCAGCGGTACTTTTCTCTTTCGAAATCCTTAATAACAGTCAATCGCGAAATATTTTCTCATCGAACGCAGGTACCACGTATTTCCTCACTCAATACATGGATCCACACCTTTTTGCTCCGTATAGCATCTCTCGGTCTAAATATTAATTACACCGCGTAAGATCGTTATTCCCAATATTTCTCTTCCTAAATCTAGTCTTCTCTTCTTGCTCAATATTTATCAACAAGTCCACCGATTCACAAAATCTGTTCGCACTGCTTCATAACTGCTTTCGCACACTCTTGAATTTGATCACATTTATCCCCCTTCAGTGAACCGACCCAGTCTGTTTCACCTGCGCAATTTTTCCCGACAAGTTCGCCAATTCGGTCAACACACATATGCGCGTCTCTGCACGATTTTCTTTGACAACTTCACCAATTCAACCCAGATCAATTATTGCTACCCTCAACATAATTAGTTTCAAATGTCTGGCCAACATTTCTTCACCACACGAATCTCCTTTGCCCGCATAATACTCCACGAGAAGTCCGCCAAGAGAAGAAAAAGAATAATTTATTCTTCATTAATTAATCCGCGCTTTTCCTTTTCCCATATGATATTCCCCTACAACTACCACGATCCACGAAATCTATCCGCGCACTCTCCCCTCAACACGTTTCCCTTTCCTTATGTGTGTAGATCCACGTTTCTGTCTCCGCACAAAATGTTGTGATGAATCCAGCAGAAATCTACAATCTGTTACCTTAATGTCCAAATCCCCGCTTCTCTATACTTGACAATCGTTAGTCACTTGACTAACATCACAATGTATCACTTTTTCTCACCCCCGAAATCCGAATTCACGCCTTTTCTGCCTGCACAAATTTCCTTTACTAAGCAACCGCATCGACACCGCGTATAGAATTATATCTCAACAAACCAGGGAGCACGTTTTTTAACCACGACACATAAAACTATCTCTGGGCGACGAGCGGAGGAGAAATTCGAACGGAAGCGACGCGGTAACCCAGTTTCCAGCGGGAGAGCCGCTCCTCCCGGCATGCAACACATAAAAATGGCTCCAGTTCCGTGGCATCGGGGCGGTCATGACGTCCCGGAACGTCCCAGGACTTTTTCAACGATGCATCGAGACAGTAGGGCAATCCAGCTGATCTTGTGACGTCGCGATACCGATTCCTCTCCGGAAACCACTCACTCTTTCCTCGTCAAAAAACGTCAAAACAGAGAAAAGGAGATTAAGAGAGAGGATGAGGGAGAATGAGAGGAAAAAAGAGAGATCATTCCGAAAGAGAATATCGCGGGCATCCTGATGCCTCCGCGAGGGATACAGAATAACCTCCGCGCACCCAAAATGGTGGACGGCACTCCCGAAGACCGACTTGCATTTTGCTCCGCCAGGCTCGATCCCACTTGGTTCCGGTCCAACAAACACCAGACTTCCGGCAATCCCCTCGACCCCCGCTCAAGTTCCTCCGGAAATACTGTTCGCGCCCTCGTAACGGAACCGTCGAGCCTACCGTCCGTCCTAAACGATAAACGCAGCCCTCCGAAATGGACTTTCCGCACCGCTTCCGCTCCCGCGCGATACCACTTTGACACACGCGGCGTTTGTTCGCGCGCGCGGCCGTGCGCTCACACTTTCACGGCAACGTTCAGCGTCGAGCGCGTTCTTCCTGGTCGCCGTCGATTGCCCTCAGCGTCGTCGATGGACCCGTGGGGCTCGACAGCGTCGGCAGGATCCTCGCCGAGAGCATTCCAGGGAGGGTGGACCGCACACGCCGCGCCATCTGGCAATCTCGCGGCGAATGCAACCCCTTGTCATGGCTGCCAAACCAACCCCCGAGTCAATAATAGGGCTAGAGGGTACGAATCTCGAGGCCGCGACGCCCACGCAATGTCACGAATAACAATATCATGCTCGGCAGCACAGATATCACGACTCGCACCCCGTTCAAAGACGCCGAACACCTCGAAGTCTTTCTCACATGTTCCTCTCTCTCCCTCTCTCTCTCTCTTTCTCTTTCTCTCTCCCTCTACCACCCCCGTTTCTTTTATCCTTTTTTCGCACGCGATCACAACGCGAGGCCAATCTCTCCCGAGGTGTTCAGGCGGCTGCGCGATTCGCACTGAGTGCACTACCGCATGGAAACCAAGAGGGTGCGATCAGTGATCAGGAGTGTGACTAGAGAAATTACATTGTATATAATTGTAACAATATTTCAACAATATTTTTCTTTAATCATCTTTAAATTCGATTTTTGTAAAAAATAATTTTATTGTCGCGTGTAAAGAGAAAATAAAGAATGTCTAATTGAAATGTTCTTTTCCTATTTAAAATAAACCAAAAAATTGTAAATTTTTAAACATTGTAATTTTTTTATTTATCGATCTTGTATATAAATAGGATTTGCAGTAAAGTATTCCATACACACACAATTTCTAAAACTTTTAAATGACAATTAATAAATCTTCTCAAAATTGAAATCTTTTTAATGTTTTCACTGTCATTAAATTAGACAGAAATAGAATAATAAATATATGTAATATGAAATAATAATAATAATTATGAGGAAATATAATTTTCTTTAAAATGGAAATTAATGATTAATAATTTTTATTATATATTGAATTAATTCTATAATATATATTTTCTAAAAATAGTAACGCGTATTTATATCTTTTTGCATTTCAACGTAAAATTAAATTTGTAAACAAAACACGAGTTATAGAAATAATATGAAATAAGTTTTCCTCAATTATTTTGTAAGATTTTATTCAACAAAATGTATGAATCTTTTAGATCCAATATAAATACATATAATATATCAAATTCTTTTCTAAAAAAAGAATAGAAAATTATTTTATAAAACTAGAATTTTTAAGATTTAAATAAAATGGTGAATAATTTATGTAATTTTGACAACTATAATAATTAAAATTGTAATAGTCTCGATAATTTGTGAGATCTGGAATAATTATGATTTTGTTATTTTCAACGACAGCTTGAGCAATTTTTAAAAAGTAGAAGCTATATATTTTTTATATGTTTTTGCAACATAGCGTCCAACAATTTCGCCGTTAAATACACCCCTATCGGAGTCGCACGAGAATTGCCGGAAGTAGGCGATGTCCATAGTAAACGATGCTTTCGTAGAGACGTCGTGCTGTTTTGGGAACTTCTCGAGGTATTAAGGGTAGAGGGAAACGGAAGGGTAGAAAAGAGAATGATGGAGATGAGAACGAAGGTTAGTAAACGGAAGCGCGCGAGAAGGTTGTTTTATCGTTGGAATTGAATCTAAATAATCGGAGAGCACAAGGAAAAGATAGTTTCGAATATATGAAATATAAAATTCTAAAAATTTGATGAACATTAAAAAAAATCTCACATTCTTTACAATAAGTTGAATATATTCCGACTTATTAAAAAATATTTAAAAAAATTATTGCCGTATGGCGTATTGCTAATTTTGAGCCTAAAAAGAATTAAAATAATATATAATAAGTTGTACAAAAAAAAATATGAAATATGGAATATTAACAAATTGCAAATTATTTTTTAATCAAGAATATCAAGACAGAAAGAAAATGTTACATTATTTTTTTTTAGATATTTTTTTTACGGTACTTTCAAAATTAACCGGAATTAAAAATTTTAATATAAAAAATTAATGAAAATTCTAATAGTTTAAGAATGTATGTATTACATCTCAAAACATTTCCAAAAGTATAAAAATTTCATAGCTTATTCAATTATCTATGTAAAATTTGAGCACAGTTATCCTATTAATTTAAAAATTATTTAATTTTTTGTTTGCTTTAATTCTAATGTAAAATCGCGTTTTGTAGTAGGAAATACCGAGGCTGATTGTTATACAAGGTTGTGATGATCAAAAAGCTAATAATTTAACCAATAAATGACAAATCATGCTCTTTCTTTTTTACTGTAGATTGTGTTTTTTGTGTTGTTAATATAATATTAAATTACTGTGTAAAATGATTTGCGCCAAATGTGTCATGTATCTTACTTACAATTTAAAAAAAAACGAAATTTGAAAGTACATTTTTCTTATCTCCTTTTTTTATTTAATTTGTTATTATTAATCGCGATTTTTCTATAATCGAAGATAGTATGTCTTAGATAATTTTTACTAGTAGTTAATCATTACTGTAAAAAGTTCGTGAATATAATCTCTTTTTTTATTAAAAACGATCATTTGGATAGACCAAAATAAGCTGAGATTACATTTCATTGTTCCAATTTTCACCTTCTAGAAGTTTCGTTTACGCTTTTGTTACTCTCTCATTATATCCGATTTATGCTTCGATTTTTATTTTTTCATCAGAGTAAAATACAACATATATCAAAATGTATGGTATACTTCACATAAAATAATAAATGAAATTCTATTTTAGAACATGAAAAATGCGAATTTTTTTCTAAAATATTTAAATCTCATAACAACTAAAATATACAGCACAAAAAAAGATGAAAATCGCTTATTTGATTCTAATTTAACATAAAATTTAACATCAATATGTGTAAGTAAATGTAAATATGTATGGACACATATTTGTAAGTCAAGATGACAAATTATTATGACTAATATTATAATTTAATAACTTATTTTTTATTTAGAGAAAAGGTCCCTATTATGAGATACCGAGTTCATTTTGGATAAATGCTAGAAGTCTATGGACAGAATTTTAAAAAATGATAAATCGTTTTGAAGAGAATTTATAATATATTAATAAGCTGTAAGATAACGTTATATAAAATTTAATTCAAATTCCATTTTTTTTTAAATAAAGAAATGTAAAACGTGAACAAATTACAATACAAATTCAAAAAATTGTGCTCCTAATATGAGATATCCCGAGAAATCGATAGTAAANTGATTTCCATTAAAAAAAAATTAATGTGATCTTAGCCACCCAAAGTCAAACTGATAAGATCAATAAATAGATTTTTTAAACAACTTTTGTCAAACATTTTTCTAAAAGATACATACTTACCAAGATATTCAACCGTTTCGGAACGTTTACGTCTCATTGCATATTTTATTATATATTCTAGATATATTCTGCTATACATGTAATTTACGTAATGCTTTTCTTTTAAGCCAAAACGGAATAAAGCAGAAATTTCAAGAGAAACAAAGTTTATCTCATCCCCTTGCCTTGAACATTATTATCAAATCTATTCGAAAGTTATCTTTTGCGATTTTCTCAATACTTTAGCTGTAATTTGGGCATTTTGTATTTTCCTCCCCNGTATTTTTCTATTACTACGACTTTACTTTTATTCTATCACTACATGAAGAATTTATTGCCAAATATTTTTATTTATTAAATAATAAACAGAATTTAAAGGCTCACCTCAATGAAACTTGAAGACATCCAAATTCTAAAATCTTTTTTAATGACTACAAGTATGATCTAATAATGGATTTTCTACTAAATAGTTTTCAATCCAAGAACAATAAATTCATGATGGAACCAACAGATAGCGTTTATTAGTTTAGCAGAAATGAGCTGGTATCTCATATTAGGCGGTATATTAGCGCCTATCTCATAATAGGGGGCTTTCCTCTATTTTATTTTCCCTTTGTCAAAATATTTTCTCATATAATCTAATAATATTCGAAATACATATGTATATACATTACCATTCATAAATTCGAGAATACTTGTCATTTTCTCGCATTTTACAAAAATTCAAGTATCTCAGTAAAAAAAAATCGTGAAGAAGTTTTTAAAAATGTATTTTAAAGAGAAAAAAATAGAGCTTTAAAGGGACCTCTCTCTTAAAAGCAATTAGTCATATTGGAAATAGCACTTACCCACAGACGATTTACGTGTCATTGATACATCACTACATCAATGATTGTGTTCCAAAATTTACTGCCAATACTGAAAATCTACAGTTTATGTCACGTACTATAGATTTTCAGTAGCAGTAAATTTTAGAACACAGCCCATATCTCACTTACACACGCCACATATATATAAATTTTCGTAACAATTACATTTTAATTAGACGTCTAAGTCCAATTTTAAGAACTCCATGTTTCTTCATGCAAACCACTAGTAGATTATTATTTCGTAAGTACAGATTACACAGCTTTTATACAAAGCAAATGTGTTTTATACAAGCACGATGTGACAGCTCTAGAGTACCATATTGAACTAATAAGTGATAAAGAAGATACCAATTCAAAATTTTTTGTTTTTCTCAGCATAGATTCCATTTCACAGACATGTAATAATGCGTATTCTTTAATTTTAGAAAAGGATTTTCGCATCAGCAAAAGAGAAAAAAATAATTGTTATACAAAAATTGTATGATTTAGTCAGTAATATAGACAGCTTTAAGAGATCCTAAAAGTTGGGAGATGCTACAGTAGACTTTATTTACTAAAATCTAAAAATTAAGAAAAAGAGTTAGAAACTTACTTATTTTTAATTCGATTTCCATTAAAAAAAAATTAATGTGATCTTAGCCACTCAAAGTCAAACTGATAAGATCAATAAATAGATTTTTTAAACAACTTTCGTCAAACATTTTTCTAAAAGATACATACTTACCAAGATATTCAACCATTTCGGAACGTTTATGTCTCATTGCATATTTTATTATATATTCTAGATATATTCTGCTATACATGTAATTTACGTAATGCTTTTCTTTTAAGCCAAAACGGAATAAAGCAGAAATTTCAAGAGAAACAAAGTTTATCTCATCCCCTTGCCTTGAACATTATTATCAAATCTATTCGAAAGTTATCTTTTGCGATTTTCTCAATACTTTAGCTGTAATTTAGGCATTTTGTATTTTCCTCTCCAAAAATCACCCAGAAATTCTCCCAAAAAATCTCCAAATCTGATAGAAATTCTACTAAATTAGCAATACTATATCCTAGGAGTATTCAACTTTCTATGTGAAGCAAGGCCCACTTAACCCCCCCTCCTCTCCCTCCTTTCGGAAGGTCCGACCTTCTATACGAAGCGAGATTCATTCCCCATCCTTAGAGAGCATCCTCATAGGAAGAGAGTGACAAATTGCATCATGTGACTCCTCTGATTGGACATANTTTGCGATTTTCTCAATACTTTAGCTATAATTTGGGCATTTTGTATTTTCCTCCCCAAAAATCACCCAGAAATTCTCCCAAAAAATCTCCAAATCTGGTAGAAATTCTACTAAATTAGCAATATTATATCCTATCCTCCTTTCGCCTAGGAATGTCCGACCTTCTATACGAAGCGAGATTCATTCCCCATCCTTAGAGAGCCTCTATAGGAAGAGAGTGACAAATTGCATCATGTGACTCCTCTGATTGGACATAGGCATCAAAACTCCCTAGGCATGGAAGAGATTGGAGAAANCGATTTCCATTAAAAAAAAATTAATGTGATCTTAGCCACTCAAAGTCAAACTGATAAGATCAATAAATAGATTTTTTAAACAACTTTCGTCAAACATTTTTCTAAAAGATACATACTTACCAAGATATTCAACCATTTCGGAACGTTTATGTCTCATTGCATATTTTATTATATATTCTAGATATATTCTGCTATACATGTAATTTACGTAATGCTTTTCTTTTAAGCCAAAACGGAATAAAGCAGAAATTTCAAGAGAAACAAAGTTTATCTCATCCCCTTGCCTTGAACATTATTATCAAATCTATTCGAAAGTTATCTCTTGCGATTTTCTCAATACTTTAGCTGTAATTTAGGCATTTTGTATTTTCCTCTCCAAAAATCACCCAGAAATTCTCCCAAAAAATCTCCAAATCTGATAGAAATTCTACTAAATTAGCAATACTATATCCTAGGAGTATTCAACTTTCTATGTGAAGCAAGGCCCACTTAACCCCCCCTCCTCTCCCTCCTTTCGGAAGGTCCGACCTTCTATACGAAGCGAGATTCATTCCCCATCCTTAGAGAGCATCCTCATAGGAAGAGAGTGACAAATTGCATCATGTGACTCCTCTGATTGGACATAGGCATCAAAGCTCCAAAAGCATGGAAGAGATTGGAGAAAACTGATCACGTGACCCCCGTCCTGATTGGACGTGGGCATTCACGTGATGCAATTTGCTACTCTCTTTGTGAGGCTCTCATCCCCCGCCTCCCTGTTTACGAAATAGAAATCATAGATTATGGTCCACACTTGAAGCTATGAATACTTCGAAGTATTTTTAGCTTCAAATGGACGTTTACATAGCTCGATTTACCGAAGTTATAATACATTGATGTAATGAAACTGTACAATCACAATTATTCTATTCTTCAAGGAATAGTTATAATTAGCCAGTTTTATAACTTCGACGTAAATCGAGCCATATAAACGTACAATCATAAATGGTAAATATATACCCTGTGTCCAAAAATTACGTTTCATTTATTAATCATTTATTAATTATTTTCATTAACAACCTTTTAATGAATGGAACGATTAAAACTTGTTGGAAAAATCATTCAGAGTCATGACTTTAACATATGTCAAGATCAAGGTCATTGGGGGAAAGTATCTCCTATTCGATATTATCAAAAATTATTATTAATACTCTCTTTTGTTGAGAAAAAATTGATTTTATTGGCCAAAAAATCTATTGCTAAAAATATTTAATGTTTTTAAAGATATTTTTCACATAAAAAGTCTCATTAAATAAGAAATTTTTTATTAAATTATTGTACATGCTTTTTAGATTCTATAAAGTCGAAGAAGTATAACATAATTATACTTTATTTTAAAAAAAACGCACTTTATTAAAAAAAAAACTAGAATATTACTCTTCAAAAAAATTTTCTTAAGGATTATGACCTAGAGAAGATAAAATACTCATGTGATTATTTTCGCGTCAAGGCAATAAATTTGCAAATACCGTCGGAACTTCGGTATTTTTAATAGCTAGAGAAGCTTGACATGTTTTTGCGATAAGAACGTAATCGCCGTCAGTTACTATTATAATTTTCATTCAATATTTACACGCTACCTGGAATCTTCCCAAAATCAAAAACCTGTGATATCTTTGTACATAAAATATCTCGATTCTTTTTCAAGAAAACAATGTTGATAAATGAAAGATTTATTATACAATATATAATATTTTTTATGCACTCCTAACAATTATTTATTAACATTAATTATACCTTTAAAATAATTATTAAAAGTTTATATTTTTGTGTAAATTCTTAAATTTTAAATACTTAATATTAAAATATTTATAATTATTATATATTTTTATTAAAATATTTTTGGACTTTTATTAAAAGTTAAATTCCAGCACTTTTATATTTTGAATTTTGAGAATTCTAATTCTTAAAAAATTTAAATTAAAATGTATGGTAAAATTTAAAATTTTCGATGCTTTGAATATATAATCTTTCTAGAAGTTTCTTCAATTCTGCCTTCTCAGCACTTTGACTGAAAACTTGGTATCTTGATATTTCTAAATTAAGATCTTTAAAATACATGCAATTTTCATTATTTTCTTTTAGAGAATTCTTTTAGAGAATCTTAAGTTTAAATATTCGAATCTTTAAATAATGATAAATTGTTTAAATAACGATAAATCAGTACTGACATTCATTTTTTATAGATCACTACCAATGTACAAACATACGTTTCATCAAAATGGGATCTACAAATGTAAATGCAAATGTATTATCACATGACACGTGAGATGTTATAAACAAGTCGTATTCTTATCGGAATGTAAATGCATTCATCTTGTTTCTTCCTCGTTAGAAAGCTCAAGATCTCGAACTCGCATAGGTCAGTCCGATTCTATCTGGACCGTAATATGCATCTTACATCCTGCACGTCTTGAAAAAAAATGTTTTGCGCCAATAAGGATCCAGAGATTCCCAACGACAGGAAAATCACTGTTTGGCCACAATGGCTGACCGCCTTTGCAAGTAAGTATACAATCAGTAAAATATTTTAATTAAAATTGCATGAGCTTGTAACATAAAAATAAAATTGTTTTAATAATGAAGAATAAAGCACAGCTGAATATTCTGCATCAAATTAATTCGAAATTAGATAGATGTTATTAAATATGCATACTTAATATATGCTTCATCTATCACTAGATAAAAGTTATCATTTAATAACGAATTCGGTGACTTTGCATCACTCTGCATTGATGTTATATGCTATTATATAGAGTGTCCCATTTTGCTTTCCCTAGGTAACTTATTTCTAAAAATTAAGCCCAGCAGGCAAAAATAAGACAAACATACGATCTGTGAACGAGGATAAATAATAATAAAATACAATATAACTATAACTAGAGGTTCCACACAAAGAATAAATTTAAAAAATTTACAAATAGACTATATACTACATGCTCGATATCACCTAAATATAATACCATACAATAAGGATCACAATCAACGAATAAACGATTAAAAACGAAATTTTTATTAAAGAAGAATTAAAATATTTTTATTAAAGAAGAATTAAAATATATTTAAATAATTAAATTACAAAAATGTAGACAGGAACAATACGTTTTATACTTACAGTCTTCATCAATTACATAAAATTCAGAGTATAAATAGTATAATTTGGAATTACATATCTATCTGGAATCACTCGATGCTCATTTTCGACATCAAAATAAATCATGTGATAGAAATTGACGAATATCAAGCGTCAATTTTGATCACGTGACTTATTTTGACATGAGCGTCGACCGTCAGCATGAAAAGGCATCTTTATGCTTGCAGTAATCACTCAAGTACGGTACAATTCTAGTGGCGACAGATCATGACTTAACGGGAATAATTTTGTACAAATATATTGTGACCAAGCTAAAAATAAATTGTTTTCGAATTCATTACGAACAGAAAAAGAATTTCTTTAAGTTAACTTCAATTTAACTTTGTAAGAAGTACTTTTATGGAGTCCTTTGTTAATTATCGAAAAGGAATTCTTTTTAAATTTACTTCAAACAAATTACGCTAATTCACAAAGAAGTCAAGAAAATAAATTCTTTTTGAGTTCACAAATCAGTTGTGCTATCTGGATAGAGAAAAATCTGAGAGAGATTATGTCGACATTTTTCATGTTACCATCGAAATCGCCTGTACAACTAGCGCCAGTACATCCATTTTCGGTTTGGATACTACATCGCCACTATGTATCTATTTTCTGACACTGTCGATAAAATTATAGCAAAGAGCCACAAAAGAAAATCGATGTTATACAAATCCATGCTGCAACCATAAATTAGGAATCGAGAATACTTACTGAATATATTATATATATATATATATATATATATATATATATATGTAATATACACATTTTTACATTAATATATTATATATACGTCTTGTTTAATAAACAATTTTTTTTCTCATAGAACTCTACGAATTTTTTCAGAATTTTTTATTAACTTTTTAGTAGCATTTTTTCATTTTTATCAATATAAGAAAATACGATATTGAAAATTCTGAAAAATTTTTTTTAAATTCTTAGAAGAAAATGAGAAGAAAATAAACAATTTTCGTCTCTTGCAGTTTTTCTGTAAAGTTGATAGTAGTATTTGAGTAAAAAATTATTAAAGATCAATTTTCGGCAATTTTTAGCAATTAATAGCTTGTTCACTATTGCGAAAATTGCAAAATGATACAGGACTTTTCTTCTCAATTTAGTCCATTCTGCCCCTATGCGAAATATTTATCATTATTTTCCAAGCAAGTATATACAAGATGACTCATCGAAAACGAAATAGATTGAATAACTTCTACAAAAATGATTTTTCGAAAAAACATAAAAACAAGTCGTTTTGTGTTGGGAGGAGGACATCTTTTGACATTTAATTTTTACCCTCAACTTCAACTCCCTAGCGGGGGTGCTAATTCCTAAGAAATTTTTAATGGAAAGGGGAATCAAATAATATATTATTAAAAAAGTCTCCCTACATTCCTATGATTTTTTGAATTCGATCAATTCGTTTAGAAGATTCAGAATGTTAAATCTAAAACAAACAAAATCTTCATGTCTTCAAACTTTTTTCTTTACTACTATTTTCTACTATTCTTTCTATTTTTTTTTTTTTTTAATCAGTTCATTAATAAGTTGCAAAGAATGTCTAAATACGTATCATCGTGTAATTATTATAGTAATTGTTCGAAATGTCGACCATCGATTTCCATACCAATATTAAATAGAGATTCTAACTTTTAGTAGCAAGGTACGTCTAAAGACATCCAAAGTGTGAATTCCGATCGTTACTTCTACTGTGCCTCAATGTTTGATTTTTTTGTATTCTTAATATTAGCAACCTAGAAGGCTTTCTTCAATGTAATCTTCAAGCAAGACCATATAGTATTTACCTAGTGTATGCGACAAGTGAATTTCATTTTGGTTTAGATACTCAATTGCAGAAAGAGCTTAAATAATTGCACTTTTCTTTGAAAATAATGAATGTGCTAACAGAACAGCTGAGCTATTCAATCAAGGATATGCAAATAAGCATGTCAATCGCAAATATGTTTTGGATGTAGTGGCACAATTTAAAGAGACTGGATGCATGAAATAAAAAAAGAAATGTTGAAAGACCTGTACGAAATCAAACAGAAACTCTGGGTAATGTTGTCAATCCTACGGTGAGTACGAGACAATTGGCTGCCGTATCTGGTGTTAGTCGGACTAGTATTCAACGAATTTTGAAATATCATAAGTTCCATTCATATAAAATTAAGTTACAGGAACTTAATGAAAATGACTTTGACCGTCGTTTACAATTTTGTGAAGTCATAAGTGAACGAGTGACGAACAATCCAAATTCCCTTTTTAGTATCTATTTTTCTGACGAATGTTCTTTTCTTAAATGGTACAGTGAATCGCCATAATTGCCGTTATTGGGCAGATTCTAATCCGAGGATATTTCACGATATCAACAAAAATTAAATGTTAAGCATTTTTGGCAATCGTCTCATTGGATCATTTTTTCTACTTCATAATTTATATATGGAATAAGGATATGTATTTGGAATTGCTAGAAAAATCATTGATCCAACGCGTTAACCGATATTATCGAGAATGATGAGCATCATCTCGAAAATCAATTGATATTCCAATAGGACAGAGTTCCTCCGCATTATGTACGGCTTGTTCGTGAATATTTGGATAAAACCTTTCCGGATCGTTGAATTGGAAGGAGAGACGCTATTGAATGGCTTCCCCAGATTTGTCGCCATTGGATTTCTTTTTGTGGGATACTTAAAAAGTAAAATTTATGTAACACAACCATCTTCTTTAGAAGATTTATGTCAACGTATCTCATTGACAAATGTCAAGTTCCCCATAAATGCTCCAGAATGTAAATGCGACAAGAATGTTTCGAGCAGAATCTTTATTATTGTATAAAAGATAGTGGACAATATTTTGAACAATTATTGTTATTCGCTAAATTACACGATGGTACGTATTTAGATATGTCTTGCAAGTTGTAATTTATTAATGGACTGATTCAATAAATAATAAAGAAAAAAAATTTAAGATATGAAGATTTATTTATTTTAACTATACACTTTGTATCTCCTAAACAAATTGATCAAATTAAAAAAATTGAACGTAGAAATGTAAGGAATTGAAAGAGCTTTCTAATAATGTATCATCCCTAATAATGTTTGATCCCTCTTCCCATTAAAAATTTTTTAAGAATTGGCACCCTCACTTAGGAAATTGAAGTTGAGGGTAAAAATTATACATCAAAAAATGTCTTCTTCCCAATAAAAATCGACCCGTTTTTGCGAAAAATCATTTTTGTAGAAATTATTCAGTCTGTTTCATTTTCGATGGACTATCCTGTATATGTATATCTCAATGTGAAAAATAGACTATAGGCTATAATTATATGTATTATATAAAAACAATACCATTTGGGTTTTATTAAAATTAAGTAAATAATAAAAATAGCACATTGCATTTTACTTCTTAATTTGATACAATAAAAATACAGTACCACTCGGTAATTTATTTACCTTAAACAAAGTAATAAATAATATTTGATAAATTAAATTAATTAATTTAATTAATTAATTTTTGATAGGTGCAACGTATATGTGTATGGAGTTACCCTAAATATTTAAGAAAAAAAAGGATAAAGAGCTAAGAAAAAAAAGCGATTTAATTATTTGTATAATATAAACCACAGAAAATATTGCCTCGGGAGTCGAATCCGGATCTCTTGCAATTTTTACCATTGTCTCGGTAGTCTAAAGGCTTAGGACGCTCGCACGGATTGCAAGAGATCTGGGTTCGACTCCCGGCCGAGGCAATATTTTTTCGCAATAAGTTTATTACAGTTTTTTAAGATTAATTTGGGAAATTTGGGGGGATTACTAATATTTCAGATTGATTGTGTTGAAAATCCGACAACCAATTATCATTTCTGAAATTAATTCATTTATATGAATATATATAATAGTTCAACATCTCAACATTCAGACCGCAGTGGCGCTTCGTATTTAAAGTAATGTTATTTAACATAAACGGTCTTGTTTTCAATCTTATTGTTTAATTATTAATATCTCGCTTCGTGAGCGACGCTTTTTTTACCAGATTTGTTCGTTTTGTGCAAAAATACATTAAATGAGCCTAATTTCGTCAAAATTAAGGGAGAAGGGAATAAACTTAACATTTAAAGTAAAATCATTAATTGTGGATCGCGCTTTAAGAAAAAATTCATATTTTTATTCAGAACAATTAATAAAATTGAACATTTAATAAAATATTTAATATTTATGAGTATTCATATAGATTACATTATGGATGATTTTATTTCAATATTGTTTTATATGTTTTAATTTCAATTAAATAGAGTAATAACAATTATCCACAATTAAACCCCATGTATTAATTGCGGATTAATTCATTAAATGCTTTATTCTTTTTGTTAGCGTTACTATATATAAAAATAATAAAAATGATGTGCGCATTCATATCATAATATATAGTATATCGTAATACAATATAACAAACAATTATAATTGATGATCAACATTTAATTCTAGGATTTAATGTGAATCATGATGTAATTTTAATATATTCATATAAATTTATTTAAATTAGTGACAATGATAATTAAATTTATAATAAATATTAATGAAATACGCACAAACTTATGGATTTAAAATAAAATAAAAAACTATCCTTATTGAAAAAAAAATGTACAGAAGAATAATACAATATATTGTTTAATAATTCGCCTGAATTTTTCACTAATAAGAAAGACTTTTTACAATTTCCTATCATAAAATGACTTATTTTTCAATTTTAATAATACAGTTCTTTAGTAATACAGTTCTTTGTTCTATCTAGAGTGAAAAAGGCAGGAGATGATTTTCCTGCTAAGAGGTTGCAGATAAAAAATTGGTTTATACGTATTTCGCGTGCTACTAAATCAGCAGATAAACTTCCGTCATAAAATGATTTATTTTCCCATACTGGAACATAGTTCTCTCTTGTGTAAAAAATACAAGGGCTAGTTTTTCTGCTAGAGGGTTGCAGCTAAAAAATCGGTTTGTGCGTATTTCGAGAGCTCATAAATCAGCAGATAATTTCCCATCATAAAATGATTTATTTTCCCATACTGGAACATATATAGTTCTCTTTTGCGTAAAAAGTGCAGGGGGTGGTTTTCCTGCTAAGGGGTTGCAGCTAAAAAATTAAAGATTATATATTTTTGTATCAGATTTGTACCAGAATCATATTCATTAATGAAATTTTAGATGTAGTACTATTTTCAATGACTTATCCAAAACTAGTCTACACTCATCTCTTTAGTGTAGACTAGTTTTGGGATTGTTTTAAGAATAAGGGATAGATTCAAAAATCAAAAGAATACTGACTTAAGAGCTCATAAAGAACTCCTAATTCTGAACCTACGATTTCCTATTATTAATTTTGATGGGCCGGATGGCTAAGTAGACATCCACTCAGTCCCTCACCTTTAAATTAAGATTTTTGCTAATCGAAACAAGCTCAAAATTTTTTTTGTGGAGTTTGGAAACTCATAAATTGCTCCTAGTTCTGAGCTGTGCGTTCTTTTATTTTGGCGTGAGGAGAGGGGTTAGCTGAACAAGGGTGATATGTTAATGACACGTAAATCGTCTGTGTATAAGTGCTATGTATATTTTAAATATGACTAATCGTCTTTAGAGTCCCTTTAAAACAAATAAATCTTTTCGGGATGGCATCATTTGTAAGATTTGACAAGTTTTTTTGTAATAAATTTATGCAATAAAAGTATCGTTAACATAGTAATTAAACAACACTCGCGGACACATTTAATCTTAACTGAGCATAATGTTGATTTTTTTCTCTCCTTTCAGAGAGTGAAATTATTCACTCTTCGCAGAGATAGAAAATTGACTCTCACTTGGAGATTCTTCAATCTTTAAGAGTGAAAATTTCATTCCTACCGGAGCGCAACTACCATTCTTCAGGAATAAAATTTTACTCTTAAGAAATTTAAAGTGTAGTGTTATCCAAAAGTAAAGTGCAATCTGGTTCAAAGCTATTAATTTTCAAAGAAAAATATTATGTAAAAATCATTTTTTCATAAAAAAATACTGTTGTTTATTAAGTACAGCTTGAACGTTTTTAATCATATGTCTCGTTGTGTTCCATAGTTACGCTGGAATCCATCGTTACTGGTCTGGCCAACGGCTGGGCTTCCCCATATTTAGCGCAATTAACATCAGAGGAAGCAGATGTTTCCTTGAAACTGACCGATATCGAGGCATCTTGGATCGCGTCCCTTTTAAGTCTTGGACGTGTAATTGGGGGATTTATCGGCGCATTTTGTCAAGGTAAGAGACTCATATTTTGCTAGAGAAACACGCATATTCATCTTCTTAAGGAGAGAGCCTGGTTTAGGAGGCCGGAAAAAAGATGATTTTTTTGTAATTTTTTTAAAAAAAGAATAGTAATGTTTTATTTTAAAATTTTTTGCATGTTGTAATACTATTATTGAAGAATTTAATTAAATTTTGTTGTATACAAAAAAATATTATTATTGGCAAAAAAATTAACATTCGAATTTGCATCTTGCGACATTATTATTTTGTGTACATTCTGGCAACTTTAATTTTTGCTTGAAACAAAAAATCAAGAAATATTTTTAATTCTCATATAATTTTATCCTAAATGAACTAAAAAAATTAAACAAAATGTATATAATTTAAAATTTTATGCGACTTTAAAAAAAAAGTTACGATTTCTCTTTTGGTAACGTTCATTTTTTTAGGCAAAAAAATTGTTAATGTTGATTTTTTTTTAATTTCTTAAGTTTATCGAGGAAAATTATCTAACTAACAAGCCTTATACATACAAAATCGATTGGTCAACTATTTTATTTGTAATCGTGTACATAAAATTGAAGAAAATGATTTCGAGAAAAAAGCGTTTAAAGTCGTTTGGTGTAAAAAAATTGTAGCCCTTATAGATCAGAAACCTTTTATTCCAGAGACATACAGTACCCCTTCTGCTTCCTCATTAAATTCATTCCAAGCAATTTGGACCAGCCTATGAGCTGCTGAAGGCTTTCTCTACTGAATCGTTGGCGCTCCTACCTGGAAGTTCATTGTGCGTCATTTAGTATTTGCATTCCGGCCGAGTATTAATTTCTAATTCATTCATGATTTTTAAATCCTTTGTTGAAAATGCCATCACCGATAAAAGCGAAAATTTTGCAATGTAATTGAGGTGCTTTGACGCCAGTTTCCAGACGGTCAAGTTAAAACTTTCGTTCATGTTCTGGATATGTACCACCCAAACATCGTTAACAAATCGTTTAATTGATAAATCGGTGTAAATAGGAATCAAATGCTTCTCAATATCTCGATAATCGTCGCGCTCCCGTTATAAACGCTGAATTTATTGAAAAATTTCTTCCAAAAGTTGAGCAACATGTTCTCGAAGAGTTGTATTGTCGTTTTATGAAAAAAATTTTTGTTTCCCCTGTAAACCAGGCCCTCTCTTAAGATACATCGAGCATAAATTTAAAAGGATTTATCGAGATAAATTTTCTTCGAATCAAATTCATTGTTTAAATTCTTTCTATTATAGATGTATCCCAACATAGATTAACTGTGTCGGAATTACCAAACACCCTGTATATGTACATATTTATAAGTCATAAATTATAATATATCAATTCAAACTATGTAATATATATATATATATGTATATAT